>JAHIAM010001826.1:0-53611 GCA_021605205.1 Aegilops longissima
ATGTTCATGACTGTTGTCGCTCTCTAGTTGGTCGCTTCCCAGTCTTTTGCTAGCCTTCACTTGTACTAAGCGGGAATACTGCTTGTGCATCCAATCCCTTAAACCCCAAAGTTATTCCAGATGAGTCCACCATACCTTCCTATATGCGGTATCTACCTGCCGTTCCAAGTAAATTTGTATGTGCCAAACTCTAAACCTTCAAATAAACATTCTGTTTTGTATGCTCGAATAGCTCATGTATCAACTATGGCTGTCCTTATCTTCCATGTTAGGCGGGTTATTCTCAAGAGGAGTGGACTCCGCTCCTCACTCACGAGAACATGGCTGGTCACCGGGATGCCCAGTCCCATGCTTTATGCAAACTAAATCAAAATTAATTGCAAACAAAACTCCCCCTGGGACCTGATGTATGTTGGAGGCACTCGTTGTTTTGAGCAAGCCGTGGATTGATATTTGTTTGTGGAGGGGGAGTATAAACTTTACCATTCTGTTTGGGAACCGCCTATAATGTGTGTAGCATGGAAGATATCGCCATCTCTTAGTTGTTATGTTGACAATGAAAGTATACCACTCAAAATATTATTTATCTCTATTTCAAAACCGAGCTCTGGCACCTCTACAAATCCCTGCTTCCCTCTGCGAAGGGCCTATCTATTTAGTTTTATGTTGAGCCATCACCCTCTTATTAAAAAGCACTAGCTGGAGAGCGCAGCTGTCATTTGCATTCATTACTGTTAATTTATATTGGGTATGACTATGATTGGATCTCTTTTACCATGAATTACAATGTCTAGTCAGTCCTTGATCTTTAAAGGGGCTCTGCATTTATGTTTTGCGGTCTCAGAAAGGGCTAGCGAGCTACCATCTTGTTATATCATATTATGATTGTTTTGAGAAAGTGTTGTCATCCGAGATTTATTATTATGACTCGCTAGTTGATTATGCCATTGATATGAGTAAACATGAGACCTGAGAATTATTGCATATGTGGTTAGTTATAATCTTTGCTGAAAACCTGAATGTTGGCTTGACATATTTACAACAACAAGAGCAAACAGAGTTTGTAAAAGTTTTTCTTTTTCTCTTTCAGTTTGTCAACTGAATAGCTTGAGGACAAGCAAGGGTTTAAGCTTGGGGGAGTTGATACGTCTCCGTCGTATCTACTTTTCCGAACACTTTTGTCCTTGTTTTGGACTCTAACTTGTATGAGTTGAATGGAACTAACCCGGACTGACGTTGTTTTCAGCAGAATTGCCATGATGTTGTTTTATGTGCAGAAAACAAATGTTCTCGGAATGACTTGAAACTCCACGGAACGTCTAAGAAAAAATAATAAAAAATCCTCGCCAAAGATGAAGACCAGGGGGCCCACACCCTGTCCACGAGGGTGGGGGCGCACCCCCTACCTCGTGGGCCCCCTGGAGACCTTCCGACGCCAACTCCAACTCTATATATTGGCTTTTGGAGAGAAAAAAAATCAGAGAGAAGAAATCATCGCGTTTTACAGTACGGAGCCGCCGCCAAGCCCAAAACCTCTCGGGAGGGCTGATCAGGAGTCCGTCCGGGGCTCCGGAGAGGGGGATTCGCCGCCGTCGTCATCATCAACCATCCTCCATCACCAATTTCATGATGCTCACCGTCGTGCGTGAGTAATTCCATCATAGGCTTGCTGGACGGTGATGGGTTTGATGAGATTTATCATGTAATCGAGTTAGTTTTGTTAGAGTTTGATCCCTAGTATCCATATGTCCTGAGATTGATGTTGCTTATGACTTTGCTATGCTTAATGTTTGTCACTAGGGCCCGAGTGCCATGATTTCAGATCTGAACCTATTATGTTTTCATGAATATATGTGTGTTCTTGATCCTATCTTGCAAGTCTATAGTCACCTATTATGTGTTATGATCCGACAAACCCGAAGTGAAAATAATCGGGATACTCTCGGTGATGACCATAGTTTGAGGAGTTCATGTATTCACTAAGTGCTAATGCTTTGTTCCGGTTCTCTATTAAAAGGAGGCCTTAATATCCCTTAGTTTCCATTAGGACCCCGCTGCCATGGGAGGGTAGGACAAAAGATGTCATCCAAGTTCTTTTCCATAAGCACGTATGACTATATTCGGAATACATGCCTACATTATATTGATGAATTGGAGCTAGTTCTGTGTCACCCTATGTTATGACTGTCACATGATGAACCGCATCCGGCATAATTATCCATCACCGATCCAATGCCTACAAGCTTTCCATATACTGGTTTACGCTTATTTACTTTCCCGTTGCTATTGTTACAATCATTACAAAATACCAAAAATATTACTTTTCTTCCGTTACTTTTGTTACCGTTACCACTACTATCATACTACTTTGCTACTAAACACTTTGCTGCAGATATTAAGTTTCCAGGTGTGGCTGAATTGACAACTCAGTTGCTAATACTTGAGAATATTCTTTGACTCCCCTTGTGTCGAATCAATAAATTTGGGTTGAATACTCTACCTTGAAAGCTGTTGCGATCCCCTACACTTGTGGGTTATCACATAGTGATCTCCATTTTTTGCATTCAAAGTGGGTGTAGGTGTCTGAATTGTATAATTTTTGGAAAAAGTATAACCATGCCCGGTCCTCAAGTTAACTCTTTTTACCTCCATAGCTTCCATGGTACTGAAACCAACCTTATCCAAGACATACATTCTTGGATGGCAGGGGCTACACTAGTAGAATAGTAAAAAATTAAAATTATAAGTTGAAGCAAAAGAAGCAGAAGTCATGCTTAATTACGAAAAAAGACTTGTCGTTGTGACTTACTGTATCCACTTTGAAAGTGTAATCCAGCTTGATGCGGAAGCGCCTACCACCAACTAGGTGAGGCCTATCGCATAGGACGCGCTCGTCTTCGAAGTATTCACACATATCAAATTCCTTTTCGTCGTCAGACATTTCCTATGTTCATAGTTGAAACATTAATTAAAAATCGACCGAAGGCAACTACCAGAAAACTCAACACACAGATCACTATCTCGTTTAATTCTCTTTCTAGCAAATCCTGGGCACTCGATATTTCCTACATATTCTAGCACAAGTCATGCTTAAATTCACGGAAAAATCCGGCACGACATTTGCTAAAATAGGACATATCGAGCGCCTGAAATTTGCCGGAATGGAAATGAATAAGCACTCCGGTAAAACATAGGCCACTGTGAGGTGTACCCTGCAAACATAGGCCACTTGGGCAAGCACTATTACTACACAGAACACTATATATCACATGTCTAAATCTCCATCATATTCCATGAAAATTATCACAATGTAGCGACCTGACCCAAAATCGGTCAAATCTCTGTGTCTGTACCATCCCAAGATCATGCTGGTACTCACAGTACATCGATAAAGTAATCAAAGTTCAATCACACCTGAATATCATTAATCGATTCTCATATAGAGTCTTTATTACAAGGGAATAAATTCGGCTCAAGGCCAACTCATGAGAAATAAACTAAAATGCTGCGGAAGCGTCGAAGGTAAGCGAGTCCATCCGACTCCAAAGGGCAATCGCCAAGCGCGGAGCGTAGCCTCACTCCTGATCGGAATATATCTCTGCAACATAATACGTTGCAGCCATGTAGGTCAGCTTTTGGAATAAGCTGGCAAGTCAAGAAGAATAACAATAATAAAGTTACTAACTCTATATGCATTTTTGGCTGTGGAGCTCTAAGTTTCATCATTTTGCGAAAAGCCAATTTTATCCTACTACAGTGGACTTATTTGCAAATTACTACAAATTGTTGGTAGTTATTGAGATGGTTCCGCCAACCAATATCTCGTTCCCAAATTATTATTAAGTCATAAACCCTCAAATTAATCCATTAATTTTAATGTTGAGATATCCGAATACTTCCAAGGTCCAGAGGCTCAAATGTCCGTAACCGGGGACACGGCTAATCGATTAGGTTATAACACTCTGCAGAGGTTTGCGCACTTTCCCCGCAAGAATCATTCCCTCCTTTAAAGTCTTCGCACTTCATGGTGTTTGAAGACGGGACGAATGAAACAGGGTCTTCCAAAGAGTTCTTACGCCACCGCCGTACCCATCCAATCCTACCGTTCGTCTACTTCTCGTAGTACCGCCCAGCCACTTCACTACAAGGGTCAACCCAGCCAGAGCCCATAATGGCTTGCGGCTGCATGTAAGCTTCGGTCGTGGGGCATCCATCCTTCTCTTTGTGGCTGGGTGAAGCTTTCCGCAGGATGTCATGGCGCTTCTCCATGCATCCCGGCCACCACTGGGTGCTCCAGGGTGCCCGTCAACCGTCCTCCACCCAGTAGTGATTTTCCGAAGTCCATCTTGATCATTGTAGTCCATGGGTTGTCATCATCATTGACTCTCACATCTTGCTTATGAATTTCCTCATCCCAAATCCGTCTCGAGCATAGCAAAATAACTACTACGTCCCGGGGTCATGGTAACAAGGGGGTTGGTTCATCCTACCACATGATACTACTCAAGTTTAATGACTTCAAGATTTCACTACTGCATGCAATGGTGGGGTGGTGACAACTACTAATGCACAAAACATAGGTATAGAAACAACATGATCAAAACTTGCCTTGCTGATGATCCTCGTAAGCTAAAGAGTCGTAGTAGCAAGCTTCGCACTCCGGGAACTCTACCGAGACAAACAATAACATAATAAGCACAAAGCAAGAGGATCACACAAGATAACAAAAGTAACATAGCACAACAAAACAATCAAAACCAAATCAAAAGGAAAACTCAAAGAAATCAAATACAAAGTTTTTCCCTATTCCAAACAATAACAAAATAGTTTTTATATAACAAAAATTCCTTAATATAACCTAATCATGGTTTTAGGTTAACTTAACAGAAAAGGATTAACTAGGCAACTAGGAGCAAAAAGAATTAATTAAAAAGCTATTATAAAACTCATTTTAGGCCTAATCCAATTTCTATTAAGAAAATTAATTTAAAACTTTTATTAATTATAAATAAAAGTTCATCTAATGGAATGACAGAAACTAACCTAGAATAACTAATCACAAGTTAAAAATAAATTAATTTACTAATTAATTAATTAGGAAAACAGGAACTAATCAATTAATTAGGATTAATAGGATTCTGCCTAGAATTAATTATTTATTAACCCTAAAATACCAAAGTTAATTTCTAGGGTTTGGCAATATCAAAATAAAGTGATGGCAAAAGAATCATGCAAAAATAATTTTTCTAACTAAAACTATAGCAGATTTGCTATTCTGACTAAAACAATATTAAAGCATTTTTATTATTTTTAACATAGCTAAATATATGTTTTTCAGAAACTACATAAAATTTGCAATCCAACAAAAAAGAATCACTCAAAATATTAAACAGAATAAAAGATATACATTTTTGAAAATTGAAACTATTCGCTAAAACAGAAAATCAAATAAAAGAAAAAGGCCTAATGGGCCTAAATCGTGGCCTCTGTATGTAGTTTAGTCTAAACGGGCCTAGGGTTTAAACTAACGAACCGGCCTAATAAATAAAACCTAAACTAAAATAAAAACCGTTCGGCCGGCGGTTTTCTAATAAAACATACCCCTTGGGGTTCTAATCGTGGCCGTAGGTCTACGATCGGACGGGAGGTGTTGCCGGGACTCACGGACTCGGCGACGGCATGGCGGGCAGCGAGAGTGCTCGAGAGCTTGGCGTCGGCGAGCTTCATGAGTCGTCGGGAGACGCGCACGAGCACGGGAGGGTTCGGTGGTGTCGGGGGAGGTCGGGGTGGACCAGGGCGCGCGTGGCGACTTTGGCGCGAGGAAGGGTTCGGTGCTCGGTGAGCTCGGGAGGAGAGGAGAGGGGTTCGCGAGGCTAGGGGGAAATGGGGCGGAGCCTCTGGCTTTATAGCCGGGGTCGGGCGAGGGGCGGAAAGGCATCGGGGCGATCGGGGATCTCCGGATTCTTCGGGATCCGGTGGATCTCCGGCGAGCTTCGTTGCTTGGGCGAGGGGGAAGACGACGGGGGTCCCACTGGTCAGCGAGGGAGAGAGGGGAGGTTTGGGTGGTGGCGAAGCCTAGGGGAATCGGGCGAGCGGCGAGGCCGGTCGGTGGAGCTGGGCTGGCTCGCTCGGCTGGGCTGGCCCTAGTGGGCCGGCTTGGCTGGCCAAAGGTGAGTCGGAGGAGTGAGGTGGCGCTGGCTGGGCTGGGTGGCTGGTGGCGCTGAAGGGTTTTTCCTTTATTTTTTAATTAAAACAAAACAAAATAAAACCTAAACTATAAATATTTTATATAGGGTATATATATACCAAAATGATCAGGGAATATTCCTTTCATTTGAACATTTTTCCAAAGGCAAAATCCAAACTTTATAAAATCCATTTTTTCAAATTCAAACAAAATTCAGATTTGAATTCCAATTCTTTTGGCAATGTTTCCTCTGATATTTTGGAGTGTCATGTTTGCTCCTCTCATACTTTTGATCAAGTATTTATCAGGCTTAGTTTTTGAATTGTTTCCACATGCCAAAGTTTGGAATTCAAATTCAAATAACTCTGAAACTTCAAATGGCATTCAAATTTAAACAGGATGCATAGGATGCTTAGCTATAATTGTAAAACATTCCAAATAGGAAAATTTGGGATGTTACAAACCTACCACCTTAAGATGAATCTAGCCTCGAGATTCGGGTTGGCTAGCAAATAGGTGCGGATGGTCTCGACGAAGATCTTCTTGGCGTTCCTGTGTGGCTTCTTCCTCGGTGTGGTGACTCCACAGCACCTTGCAAAACTTGATGACTTTGCTGCGGGTGACTCTGCTTGCAGTCTCGAGAATTTTGACGGGTTTCTCCTTGTAAGTCAAATCCTTTGTCAAGCTGTATGGCCTCTAGGGGCCTTTGTGTCTCTCAACGGAACATCGGCCATGTCGGCATGGCACTTCTTCAATCGAGAAACGTGGAAGACGTCATGAACTCCGGACAATCCTTCCGGCAATTCCAACTTGTATGGAACTTCTCCACGACGTTCGAGGATTTTGTAGGGGCCAATGAATCGGGGTGCTAACTTTCCCTTGACTCCAAACCTCTTGATTCCACGAAGTGGAGACACACGAAGATATGCTCGGTCTCCCACTTCGTAGGTCACTTCCTTGCGCTTACTGTCGGCATAACTCTTCTGTCGTGACTGTGCTATCTTGAGTCGGTCTCGAATCAGCTTGACTTTCTCTTCGGAATCCTTGATAAGATCGGAACCGAAAAGTGATCGATCTCCAACACTATCCCACAGTAATGGTGTTCGGCATCTCCTTCCGTATAGAGCTTCGAAAGGGGCCATCTTCAAACTGGATTGATAACTGTTGTTGTACGAGAACTCTGCGTACGGCAAATTGTCATCCCAGCTAGACCCATAGTCTAGCACACAAGCTCTCAACATGTCCTCCAGAATCTGATTGACTCTCTCGGTCTGTCCATCTGTCTGAGGATGAAAGGCTGTACTGAATTCCAGCCTCGTACCCAAAGTTTCATGCAATTGCTTCCAAAACTTTGAGGTAAACTGCGTTCCTCTATCTGACACGATTTTCATCGGAACTCCATGCAGACATACGATCCTGGTCATGTATATCTTGGCCAACTTGGCACTGGTATAGGTAGTCTTCACGGAATGAAGTGAGCTACCTTTGTCAAACGATCAACCACTACCCAGATGGAATCATAACCTGAGCGGGTCTGGGTAATCCTGTGATGAAATCCATACCAAGTTTCTACCATTTCCAATCGGAATCGGCAAAGGTTGAAGTAACCTGCTGGCTTCGATGTTCTCGCCTTTACGTTGGCAAACATCGCATCTGACTACGTGCTCGGCAATGTCCTTCTTCATACCTGTCCACCGAAACTTTGCTTCAAATCCAGGTACATCTTGGTGTTGCGGGGTGAATAGAGTACGGTGAATCATGAGCCTCCTGAAGAATTAGCTTCCTGAGCTCGGGATCATTGGGCACATAAATCGATCCTCAAACCAAATAGTTCCATGTTCATCCTTTCGGAATCCTTTAGCTTTTCCTTCCTCCATCTTTTGCTTAATCTCATCGATTTCCTTGTCCGTCTTCTGGGCTTCACGAATCCTTTCGGTCAAGGTGGACTGAACCTCCAGAGTTGCGACAAATCCTTTCGGAACTATCTCCGATCGGAGATCTCGAGGTCATCGACCAACTCTGGGTAATCCTCCTGCGGTAAGAGTGTTCACATAACTCTTACGGCTCAAAGCATCTGCTACAACATTGGCCTTACCGGGGTGGTAATGCAATCTCATGTCGTAGTCCTTTATCAACTCTAGCCATCTCCTCTGCCTGAGGTTCAATTCTTTCTGCGTGAAGATATACTTTAAACTCTTGTGATCCGTATAGACATCACAACGATTTCCAATGAGGAAATGTCTCCAGGTCTTGAGTGCATGCACTACAGCTGCTAACTCCAAATCATGCGTGGCATAATTCATCTCATGAGGCCGTAGCTGTCTGGAGGCATAAGCTACAACCTTGCCTTCCTGCATCAATACTCCTCCGAGTCCTTGACGAGAAGCGTCACAATAGACCTGGTATTCCTTATGTATGTCCGGCAATATCAACACTGGAGCTGTGACCAACCGTTTCTTCAATTCCTGAAAACTGGCTTCACATTCCTCGGTCCAAACATACTTGGCTTCCTTCTTCAACAGCTCAGTCATGGGCTTGGCAATCTTCGAGAAGTTCTCAATGAACCTCCGATAATATCCTGCGAGTCCGAGAAACTGCGGATCTCCTTGGTCGAGGTGGGTGATCGCCAATCGGTGGTGATTCAACCTTGGCGGGATCAACTGCTATTCCTTCTCCTGAAATAACATGTCCGAGGAATCCAACTTCCTTCAACCAAAATTCACATTTGCTGAACTTGGCATACAGCTGATGTTCTCGAAGTTTCTCCAGAACTAGACGCAAATGTTCCTTATGCTCTTCCTCGCTCTTGGAGAATATTAATATGTCATCGATGAACACCACGACAAACTTGTCCAAATACTCCATGAACACCTTGTTCATCAAATTCATGAAGTATGCAGGAGCATTAGTCAATCCAAATGACATGACGGTATACTCGTATAAACCATACCTGGTGGTGAATGCTGTTTTGGGTATATCCTTTTCACGGATTTTCAACTGATGGTACCCTGATCGAAGATCGATCTTAGAGAATACCTTGGCTCCAACAAGCTGATCAAACAAGTCATTGATCATCGGCAGAGGGTACTTGTTCTTGATGGTTACTTCGTTCAATGCACGATAATCCACAACCATCCTCAAGCTTCCATCCTTCTTCTCTACCAAAAGAACTGGGGCTCCCCAAGGTGATGAGCTTGGATGAATATATCCTTTCTCCAATAACTCATTTATTTGCTCCTTGATTTCTTTCAACTCATTTGGTGGCATCCGATAAGGTCTCTTGGATATTGGGGCTGTGCCGGGCAATAACTCAATCAGAAACTCAATGTCCCTGTCCGGTGGCATTCCTGGTAATTCCTCCGGAACACATCGGGAAATTCTTGTACTCTCGGCACTTCCTCTGAACAACTCCCGTGAGGGAATGCACTGATTCTTCATCCGGCTGTGCTGGCTACATACTTGATCCTCTTACGCTCCGGGGTGGTGAGCATAATAGACTTCTTGCACGATCAATGTTTCCTTCATACTTTGACAACCAATCCATGCCTAGGATTACATCCAAGGTCTGAGTTTCCAACACTATGAGTTCTACGGAAATTTGTGGTTCCCGATGTTGAGGTTTGCAGGACAACTTAAACCTGCCATCATTTCTCCTCTGCGGAACCCGACGCGGAGGGGCTTCTAAGGGTTCTAGTCGTAATCCGTACTTATCCACAACTACCCTTGATATGAATGAATCGTTGCACCGAATCAAACAGAACCAAAACTGAGCGTGAATTCAATAAAACTTACCAACCACGATTATCCGGCTGATCATAGACGTTCTCCACGTCGATGTGATTCACTTGAGCACGAGGAAGGGATTGGGATTCTTCGCTGAGCCTCCATTGCCATTCCGTTCCTCTGCTTGGCCTCCGGGCAGTCGGTGGCGTAGTGCCTGTCTTCGGCACTTGAAGCGGTGATGTGGCTCAGATCCTTCGGAGCCGGGCAGAACGGTGCTGATTGCCATTACCACTGCCATTGCCATTGCCATGGCCTGACTTGTTGTCTGGCTGCGGTTGTTTCCATTTCCACCATGGTTATGACCTCCATGGTTGTGATGGATGTGCCCTCCTGAGTACGGTGCATAGCGGGGCTTCTGCTGAGCTCCTGAATTGTGCTTCCCCTGGCTGTACTTCCGCTTGCGGCTTTCTATCTGCTGCTGCTTGCCTTCCAGAATGGTGGCCTTGTCTACCAGCTCCTGGTAGTTGTTGAAGGTAGCCACAATAAGCTGCATGCTCAGCTCATCATTGAGTCCCTCAAGGAACTTCTCCTGCTTGGTGGCATCAGTGGCCACATCATCAGGGGCATAGCGGGCAAGCTTGCTGAATTCCTCCACGTACTGTGCCACAGTACGGTTTCCCTGGCGTAAGTTGCGGAACTCACGCTTCTTCAGACTCATGGCTCCAGATGAGACATGAGCGGTCTGAAGGCCTGCTGGAATTGATCCCAAGTGATGCCACCCAAGGAAAAGTGGCGGTGTAATTCTCCCACCAAGAAGCTGCAGGTCCATCCAGTTGATGCGCTGCAAAGCGCACCTTTTCAACATCGGTGCATCCAACGGTGACTAGCTCTCTTCCAATCTTATGGAGCGATCGTCACCACAATCGGCTCGGTGCTACTAGAGAACATGGCGGATTCAACCTCGTAAATCGAGTCAAATTGTCCACATGGGTGGTGGTGGTGGCGGTGGATTGTTGGCGGGGTTGTTCGATTCGAATCAGAGCTGCATCGTGCATTCATTGCTTTGGAGCAGCTGGGTGAGCTCGGCGGGAAACCGAAGGTCACGTCTCGGAGGCATCTGGTGTTTTGGAGTGGGTGAGAAGATTAGAACAATGGTCTATGAGAATAACACTACCCATATGAATGCACAATCATAACACACCAAACATTTATTCATTCCACTCAAACATGGTTCAAACTCGATTACAAAAGCTCATGACTAATCGAAGGAAAAACATCGGCCTAACTGATCGATTTAAAAGTAAAAGATAACATGGTGGTCGACTAAAAGTCTTCATCGATGGCGCCTCCTCTTGGGGTTTCCTTGGTGGTACTCCTTCAAAATCCTGATCATTGCTCACGAGAGGTGCTTCATCTCCACTCGGGTAAAGGTCCTCACCAAGTCCATCTTTTCCTCAATCGCGGCAAGCTTCATCTTGGTCGTCGACTATCTCCATGAAGTCCGTGATTTCTTCCTCATAGCCAAGGAAGTCTGCGCGTGCCTTCTCCTCCAGATTCGATTCGCGGAACAAAAGCTTCCGTGTGTCTTGAGTTCTGGCGAGCCTGAATCTCCGTGTCACGAGAAGACATTCCAAATCCTGGATGTAAGAGAGAGTGGAATCGTCCTCGATGGTACGGATGATATCTCCATTCCTTGCCCTGCGAGAAACCATGGCGAGGTCTGAGTGATCGAGCTCGGCCCTGTACTCCTCTCGGAGATGTCCAAGTGCTCGGTAGATCGCCACGTCCCTTCCGATGATCCAGTTGAACTCGGTGAACTCAAAGTTGATAGGCTCTGTGTGTCCTCCAAAAGTCCTCCCTGGGATATGCACCTCAATCCTGTAGCGGGTGTCCGTCGGAAGTGCATTAGTGGGTTTCCCAGTGATCGAGGGCAGAGCAATCTTCAGCAGCTTCACCATCTGGACCAGCTTTCTTCCAAAGGGCATCGTCTCATCGGGCTGGCAGAACTCCGGTAGCAAAACTGGGGTGAACTCGACGGCCATCTAGAATGTTGCAAAGGGGAGAAGAGTCAGAATAGATCAGGGAAGAATTATAGAATGAAAAGGGGTTCAAAGTAAATGGTCTCTGCTTATGGCTTTCCGATCCTAGGGTTACGATCCTACGGTCAGCGTGTGCTCTGATACCATCTCTGTAGCGACCTGACCCAAAATCGGTCAAATCTCTGTGTCTGTACCATCCCAAGATCATGCTGGTACTCACAGTACATCGATAAAGTAATCAAAGTTCAATCACACCTGAATATCATTAATCGATTCTCATATAGAGTCTTTATTACAAGGGAATAAATTCGGCTCAAGGCCAACTCATGAGAAATAAACTAAAATGCTGCGGAAGCGTCGAAGGTAAGCGAGTCCATCCGACTCCAAGGGCAATCGCCAAGCGCGGGCGTAGCCTCACTCTGATCGGAATATATCTACGCAACATAATACGTTGCAGCCATGTAGGTCAGCTTTTGGAATAAGTGGCAAGTCAAGAAGAATAACAATAATAAAGTTACTAACTCTATATGCATTTTTGGCTGTGGAGCTCTAAGTTTCATCATTTTGCGAAAAGCCAATTTTATCCTACTGGTGGACTTATTTGCAAATTACTACAAATTGTTGGTAGTTATTGAGATGGTTCCGCCAACCAATATCTCGTTCCCATATTATTATTAAGTCATAAACCCTCAAATTAATCCATTAATTTTAATGTTGAGATATCCGAATACTTCCAAGGTCCAGAGGCTCAAATGTCCGTGAATCGGGACACGGCTAATCGATTAGGTTATAACACTCTGCAGAGGTTTATGACTTTCCCGCAAGAATCATTCCCTCCTTTTAAAGTCTTCGCACTTCATGGTGTTTGAAGACGGACGAATGAAACAGGTCTTCCAAAGAGTTCTTCCGCCACCGCCGGTACCCATCCAATCCTACCGTTCGTCTACTTCTCGTAGTACCGCCCAGCCAGCTTCACTACAAGGGTCAACCCAGCCAGAGCCCATAATGGCTTGCGGCTGCACTGAGTAAGCTTCGGTCGTGGGGCATCCATCCTTCTCTTTGTGGCTGGGTGAAGCTTTCGCAGGATGTCATGGCGCTTCTCCATGCATCCGGCCACCACTGGTGCTCCAGGTGCCCGTCAACCGTCCTCCACCCAAGAGTGATTTTCCAAGTCCATCTTGATCATTGTAGTCCATGGGTTGTCATCATCATTGACTCTCACATCTTGCTTATGAATTTCACTCATCCCAAATCCGTCTCTGAGCATAGCAAAATAACTACTACGTCCGGGGTCATGGTAACAAGGGGTTGGTTCATCCTACCACATGATACTACTCAAGTTTAATGACTTCAAGATTTCACTACTGCATGCAATGGTGGGGTGGTGACAACTACTAATGCACAAAACATAGGTATAGAAACAACATGATCAAAACTTGCCTTGCTGATGATCCTCGTAAGCTAAAGAGTCGAGTAGCAAGCTTCAGACTCCGGAACTCTACCGAGACAAACAATAACATAATAAGCACAAAGCAAGAGGATCACACAAGATAACAAAAGTAACATAGCACAACAAAACAATCAAAACCAAATCAAAAGGAAAACTCAAAGAAATCAAATACAAAGTTTTTCCCTATTCCAAACAATAACAAAATAGTTTTTATATAACAAAATTCCTTAATATAACCTAATCATGGTTTTAGGTTAACTTAACAGAAAAGGATTAACTAGGCAACTAGGAGCAAAAAGAATTAATTAAAAGCTATTATAAAACTCATTTTAGGCCTAATCCAATTTCTATTAAGAAAATTAATTTAAAACTTTTATTAATTATAAATAAAAGTTCATCTAATGGAATGACAGAAACTAACCTAGAATAACTAATCACAAGTTAAAAATAAATTAATTTACTAATTAATTAATTAGGAAAACAGGAACTAATCAATTAATTAGGATTAATAGGATTCTGCCTAGAATTAATTATTTATTAACCCTAAAATACCAAAGTTAATTTCTAGGGTTTGGCAATATCAAAATAAAGTGATGGCAAAAAGAATCATGCAAAAATAATTTTTCTAACTAAAACTATAGCAGATTTGCTATTCTGACTAAAACAATATTAAAGCATTTTTAATTATTTTTAACATAGCTAAATATATGTTTTTCAGAAACTACATAAAATTTGCAATCCAACAAAAAAAAGAATCACTCAAAATATTAAACAGAATAAAAGATATACATTTTTGAAAATTGAAACTATTCGGCTAAAACAGAAAATCAAATAAAAAGAAAAAGGCCTAATGGGCCTAAACTGTGCCCTGTGCGTAGTTTAGTCTAAATGGGCCTAGGGTTTAAACTAACGAACCGGCCTAATAAATAAAACCTAAACTAAAATAAAAACCGTTCGGGCCGGCCGGTTTTCTAATAAAAACATACCCCTTCGGGGGTTCTAATCGTGGCCGTAGGTCTACGATCGGACGGGGAGGGTGTTGCTGGGACTCACGGACTCGGCGACGGGCGGCGGGCGGGCGAGAGTGCTCCGAGGGCTTGAGCGTCCATGAGCCAGGCGAGTCGTCGGGGAGACGCGCACGAGCACGGGAGGGTTCGGTGGTGTCGGGAGGTCGGGGTGGACAGGCGGCGTCGTGGCGACTTTGGCGGGGAAGGGTTCGGTGCTCGGTGAGCTCGGGAGGAGAGGAGAGGGGTTGGCGAGGCTAGGGGGAAATGGGGTGCGGAGCCTCGGCTTTATAGCCGGGGTCGGGCGAGGGGCGAAGGCATCGGGGCGATCGGGATCTCCGGATTCTTGGGATCCGGTGGATCTCCGCAATGAGCTGCTGCTTGGGCGAGGGGAAGACGACGGGGGTCCCACTGGTCAGTGAGGAGAGAGGGGAGGTTTGGTGGTGGCGAAGCCTAGGGGAATCGGGCGAGCGGCGAGGCCGGTCGGTGGAGCTGGGCTGGCTCGCTCGGCTGGGCTGGCCCTGGTGGGCCGGCTTGGCTGGGCCAGGCGCGGGGTGCGGAGGAGTGAGGTGGCGCTGGCTGGGCCTGGGTGGCCTGGCTGGCGCCCGAAGGGTTTTTCCTTTATTTTTTTAATTAAAACAAAAACAAAAATAAAACCTAAACTATAAATATTTTATATAGGGTATATATATACCAAAATGATCAGGGGAATATTCCCTTTCATTTGAACATTTTTCCAAAGGCAAAATCCAAACTTTATAAAAATCCATTTTTTTCAAATTCAAACAAAATTCAGATTTGAATTCCAATTCTTTTGGCAATGTTTCCTCTGATATTTTTGGAGTGTCATGTTTGCTCCTCTCATACTTTTGATCAAGTATTTATCAGGCTTAGTTTTTGAATTGTTTCCCACATGCCAAAGTTTGGAATTCAAATTCAAATAACTCTGAAACTTCAAATGGCATTCAAATTTAAACAGGATGCATAGGATGCTTAGCTATAATTGTAAAACATTCCAAATAGGAAAATTTGGGATGTTACACACAACTACTCATGCAGCTGCTACTCTACTACAACTATCAAAACATCTACATCATCATCGACATGGGGATTTGGCTGGTCTCACCTCAAGGTCGGAGGTGGTCGGTACGGGGACGACGGCGGGGATGATGCAGGGGTTCCTTGATTTCTGCAAAAAAAATAAACAAAAACATTATTATCCTCATCTTAAGACTTAGTGAAAACCCTAAATCAAAATATAAACAAAAACCTACATTTACTAAAAGTTTCCTATTCTATTCAAAATACTTACATTTACTTATTCTTTTCAATTTCATATATTTTATTCTATTCAGAATTACTTATTCAAATTTTCTTAAAATTTCCTATTCTGTTCAAAATAGCTACATTTACTTATTCTTTTCAATTTCATATTTTATTTTATTCAAATTTTCTTAAAATTTCCTATTCTATTCAAAATACCTACATTTACTTATTCTTTTCAATTTCATATTTTATTCTATCCAAATTTGAGGGGAGGGGGAGGAGAGAGCAGAAGGGGAGGAGGAGGGGCCGGAGAGGGAGGAGGAGGGGGCCGCCGACGGAGAGGGAGGAGGGGGACGAGGAGGGAAGAACCTTGGGGGCAGGAGGATGGCGACGACGGAGGAGGAGGGACGAAGGAAGGACGACGGCTGCGACGGCGGTGGCCACGGCGACAGAGGCGACAGAGGCAATGAGAGAGTGTGAGGAGGAGGAGGGAGGAGGAGGGAACACTACTAGGGAAAAGCCTAGCAGTAGCGCTGGTTTTTGGCCTATCGATGGCTGGGAAGAAGCCTCTTGATAAGGCGCCTAACTAAAGCTTAGCGATGGCGCTTTCTGGCACGCCATCTACTGCAATATCTACTTAGTAGTAGCGCTTTCCGAAACGAGCGCTACTGCTAATTACTAGTAGCGCTTTCGAGAACAATCGCTACTACTATTATTCCTAGTTCCATTTCTTTTTTATTTTAGGTCGTATTCATACACCTGTATACAATTTTTCATACAGTAGCAATTTAGAGATTATTTTAACATCATAATGAGTTATTAAATCACTAGGTGAAAGAACTTTGGATTAGTTTCAAGTGCATGGATCCAAAGTAACCAATATAATGGTCACTTTGGATCCATCCATTTGAAACTAATCCGCGGTTCTTTCACCCAATGACATAATAACTTATCATCATCATCATAATATCATTAACAACTTATCATCATAATATATCATTGTCATATAAATCCTCATAATCATCATTTTCGTCCATGATGAGACATCATATAACAACTTCGTCACTAGTTATAATAACAACTCATCATCATCATCATCATCATAGTACTCATAATCACTACTCCTACTCAGCATCACCGTCAAGTCTAAGACATTCTAGTCATATATAATCAACACTAACTAATTGTTCTTAATAGTTAGGACCCACTCCTCTCTCCTAGCTAAAATGCCATAAAACAGATAAACCGGTCCTTCGCCATAATGGAGAATGGACATAAACCTATCTCCAACTTGTGGCTTCCGCACATTCATTTTGTCTCCAATTATTTGCGTGTGCGCATTCATCACTTTGCTCCATTCTTTGATTTTGAGCCTTCCATCACTTGAAGAAATCAAGTATGCAGTATGGTAAGCCTCCGAAGGAGTTGGTCGTAAGCTAACCATATGCATATCACCTTCGGTACATACCATGTCAGGCACAACCTGCTTCGGGAGCCTCTGTTCAAAACCGAAATAGTAACATATATAGTTAGCAATGTAGTTTACTTAAGAATAATGTATGCAATGAAGTTACCATCATTAACAAAATCTTACCAAGTTTTTGGCAATGAAGTTACCATCAAGCAATTTATGGACTAGTGGCACGTATCTAGTATAATTTGGGCTGATAGAGTGACTGGTTTTGAAGGCCTCAACATCTTCTATGAATGAGACAAGATAACCTTTCTCCTCACAATTAAGTTGGAATCATAGCTGTAGTATGTGTAGTCTACTACCTTCCGAGTATTTCTTGAAGATAAGAAATAAGCTGACAATTATAAATAAATAAGTTTAGTACGGACGAACACCAAATATTTTTAAATTAACAACATAAATTACTGAACTTAACAAATTAGTTTGACAAACTCACATCTAGGTAAAACTGGAGGCATATCCACATCCACCCAGATGTTGATATTATCATCGTCATCATAATCTTCGGGACGAATATCAAATCTCATTTGCATTCCCTCCTCAAATCCATATGCCTTGCAGAGAGCTTCCCAATTAGAGCAACCGAAATGGGAGAGATCGACCACATTGTAGAACTTAACCAGAAACTCATAACCATGTTTAGTTCTTAAGTGAGCCATCCTCATCTCCACATTCTCAAAGTCATCTAAACAAAAACCAAGCTTCTCCAATACATATGGTCTAGCATGGCACGGGATGTACTAGTCGTATTGAAAAAAATCCATAAATTACATGTTGAACAAAAGTAGCACAAGCGATGATATTTATTATGATGAAGTGCTTGTTGTTGCGTACTGTACAAACATCGAAGGTCTCTTCCAGCTTCACGGTGAAAAACCTATCATTTTGCAGGTGAGGAAACCTGTCGCACACACCACGGTCATCGTAGCAGTACCCGCACTCCGGGATCCCATCGTCATCAGACATCTCCAGTGTTCAAAATTCAAAGATTATAACTCGACGGCAAAACCCAAAAAATCCGGCATGACCTTTGCTAAAAAAGACATATCGAGCGCCTGAAATTTGCCGGAACGGAAATTAATCCACACTCCGGCAAAACATAGGCCATTTATCGATGGTCATTGCATTTCAATGATTCAAAATATGAAAAAAGCATTTGAAAATATCTTATATATAATCCTAACACTAAATAAACTAGTTTTATTAACTACTTACTAAATAAACTAGTTTTATTAACTACTTACTGAATAAACTAGTTCTATTAAGCACTTACTATAAATAAACTAATTCTATTAAGCACTTACCAAATAAACTAGTTCTATTAAGTACCTAATATAAATAAACTAGTTATATTAATCACTTACTAAATAAACTATTTTCTATTAAACACTTGCTAAAAATTCTACTAACCTAGTTCTACCCTAAATTTTCTTACTTCTATTTTATTCAAAACACCTACGATTCGCAAGAACATAGACAAGGGAGGGAGGGAGGAGAGAGGAGGGGAGCGGGGCGGAGGAGGAGGGGGGGGGGGCGGAGGAGGAGGAGGAGGAGGCGGTGGGAGGAGGGCTTCCGGCGGAGGAGGGAGGAGGGCGCGCTGGGAGGAGGAGGGACGGAAGGAGGGAGTACCTCGGTGGTGGACGGACGACGGCGGCGGCGACGGATGATGGTGGTTATCGGCGCGGGCGAGAGTGAGGGGGAGAGTGAGTGAGTGAGAGGGGTCGGCCGCAAGTGTGGGGATAAGGTCGGGTTACTAGTAGTGCGGGAAGAAAAACGTGCTGCAGCTAAGGAGAATAGCAGTAGCGATGCGCTGGGATGGACGCTACTGCTATAACTAGCTGGACGGTCAGGTCATTGCAATTAGAGCAGTAGCGCGGTTTTGTGGGAACGCGCTACTGCTAATTTTTTATCAGCAGCGCGTTTTCCTGGAGTGCGCTGCTGCTAAATAGCAGTAGCGTTGTATTTTGAAGATCGCTGCTGGTAAGATTCTGTGTATAAGGTTTTCCATAGTAGTGGGAAGGAGGAGGGAGGGACCTTGGGGGGAGGAGGACGGCGACGATGGAGGAGGACGGCGGTGACGGTGATAGAGGCGACAGAGGCAATGAGAGAGTGTGAGGGGAGAGTGAGAGGACGTGCGGGGATAGATTGGATAAGGGCCCTTAGTGGTAGCGCTTGTACGTAAAAAGTACTACTACTAAAATCTATAGCAGCAGCGCTCTCTGTAAAAACGCGCTACTCATAAGGCTAAGAATGTAAAAAAATTCAAAAATACATTGGTCATCAATGATCTTTTTGTCTAGAATCTGAATTGTCAATAGGAATCTTCACCGGTTCCGGTGAAGATTTCTATTGAGGCCACAGATCCTACACATAGAGTTCAATGAAGACCAAGTGGTTGTGATGGTTCGAGAAGCACCATATTTAAGGTGCTAAAAATTATGTTCGCGGAGCGAGGTAGGACTAAACTTTGGTCTTACTAGGAGGGGACTCAATTTATCAGTAGCGCTGGTTAGGGTAAAAGTGCTATTGCTAAGCTCTATTGTAGTAGCGCTTTCTACGAATGAGCACTACAAGTATCCCTAGCATGCCTGGAACGGTCTGTCAGTTTTAGTAGTAGCGTGTTTTCCAGATTAAGCGCTACTGATATGCTCATATTAGCAGTGCTGCCCTAGCGCTACGCTTTCTTTGTAAAAGCGCTACTAGTGAGCTCCTGTGTATAAGCATTTCCCTAGTAGTGCCACCTTGTCCCAGTTACCCCGCTTGATGACCGATGACTCGATCAATGTGATCAACGTCCAGACACCGACACCGCACATCACCCCCCTTAGTTGTATGACTCTGCAGAGTTACTATCGAGTGCCGAGGGTGATACCTTGTCAGCACTTCTGATGTTAAGCCTGTAGCGTAACTATTCGGTCATGGTCATCGAGGGTGATTCCTCCTTCACCACTCCTGATAACGACTCTGTCGTGCAACCCCTCAAGCGTGGACCATCGAGGGTGATTCCTCCAAGTCCACCTTGACGGTTACATCGAGTGGGAATCCATTGAGGGTGATTCCTCGGGATTCCCCTTTGCTGTTTCGGACACACGGTTACTTTGACTTACCACAGAACTATGATGACATCGGGTCGGCCCCGAGGGGTACCCGTGAGTGATGTGAAGTCAGGTTGATCTGGAGGATACCCGCAAGTTTTCCATGCGGCGCGGCCAAGCATTCTTAGCCCTTGCCGCAAGTTCGTGAGACGGGGCGACGGGTTCACATTATCATGAGTCTCTACTCGTTACCGCACACTACCAAGACACTAACGGTTTGGATATTTGATCCAAGTAGGCCTCTGGCCTTTTGCACTAACCACCACGCGGGCATAATTATGGGCACTCTGCGTCGTATGTATCAGTCGAAAGCTCAACGGACGTTAGCGATGGAGCGGCGGCACTGGGTTGGACTGCGTAAGCACCTGCCTTTTTAAGGAGGTAGCTAGGTTTGCTCATCGGCCGCCCACACAACATGCAGGAGTGCAAAGGGCCGAGCGATGGGACCAAGACCCCTGCACGCTTAGGATGTAGACCGGCGTGTTGGTCTCTCTGTTGAGCCTAGGTAGGACTGCAGTGTGTTGATCGTCCGAGGCCGGACATGACCTGATGGTGTGTCCGGCCGGAGTTGATCGAGCGTGTTGGGTAAGTTGGTGCACCCCTAATGGGAAGATTGATCTATTCAAATAGCCGGGTCCATGCTAACAAACGCTCGGAGTTGTATCCCGATCGATACAACTAGAACTGGATACTGAATGCTGAGGCATGTAATGGATATGTGGCTCCGAGATTGCTTTCCCGCAGGGAGTCGGGGAAGGATCTCTGGGTGTTATTTTTACAACTTGTTTGTTAAATGTAAACTGCCATTCTATACTCTTCTGATTGCTGCAAGATGATTGGAGCTGCTTGAAGATGCTAGTCTTTGATAGGCTAGGCTTTCCCTTCTCTTCTGGCATTCTGCAATTCAGTCCACAGATACTACCCATTTCATTGATACCGATGCATATGTTGTATGGATCCTTGCATACGAGTAATTTGGATGTGTACTCACGGTTGCTTTGCTCCCCTTTTTCCACCTCTTTCCATCCTTCTCGGAGGCTGCAAACAGATGGTGGAGCCCAGGATCCAGATGCCACTTTCAACGACGACTGCTACTACATTGAGGGTGCCTACTACTACGTGGAGGCTGCCGACGACCAGGCGTAGTTAGGAGGCTCCCAGGCAGGAGGCCTTGCCTTTTCGATCGATGTTGCTTTTGTGCTAGCCTTCTTAAGGCGCAAACTTGTTTAACTCTTGTCTGTACCAAAAAAATGTTGCTTCCGCTGACTCATTTGTTTTTGAGCTTATGTATTCGAGCCCTCGAGGCCCCTGGCTTGTAATACAAAGCTTGTATTATTTTAATTTGTGTCTAGAGTTGTGTTGTGATATCTTCTAGTGAGTCCCTGATCTTGATCGTAGACATTTGCGTGTATGATTAGTATACGATTGCATCGGGGGCGTCACAGTTCACCACGTGAACGAAAAGAGGGTTGTCCCGCGTACAATACACAAAGGAAAATTTCACTAGTAATATGTGGATTTTGTGGCAAAAAAACTGACACCATTGGTTCTATATTGAAAAATACTTTGTAACGCCATCACCTTTTTATATATGAATCAAATATCATTGCATAACTAGTGAAAAGTGGGTCATAACTTAGTGGCCTTGAACTTGGTTGGATTTTCAATTCACTGTGTTACGTAAATTTGGAGAAGATGTGTACAAGAAGTCAAACCAGAGACCTATCAACGGACAATCTATCGACATAAAAATGACTTCCTTAGCTATCGTTTACACTTGAGCCCAATGACTGGAGTAGTATACACTCCAACCCAGTTGTCTGATAACCCGCAAGTATACGGGATAGTTGTAGCCTCTTTCGATAAGTAAGAGTGTCGAACCCAACGAGGAGCTAAAGGTAGAACAAATACTCCCTCAAGTCCTATCGGCCACTGATATGACTCTACGCATGCTTGACGTTCGCTTTACCTAGAACAAGTATGAAACTAGAAGTACTGTGTAGGTGTTGTTGGATAGGTTTGCGAGATAATAAAGAGAACGTAAATATATACTAGGGGCTGTTTAGATAAAGAAGCAATAAAGTACATATAGCAAGTGTGGAAAAGTGGTGGTAGGAGTTGTGAAATTGTCCCTAAGCAACTGACTATGTTACTAGACCAGTAATCACTATTGCAATTTTATTTGAGGGAGAGGCATAAGCTAACATACTTTCTCTACTTGGATCATATGCACTTATGATCGGAACTCTAGCAAGCATCCGCAAATACTAAAGATTCATTAAGGTAAAACCCAACCATAGCTTTAAAGTATCATGTCCCCTTTATCCCATACGCAAACAACCTACTTACTCGGGTCTGTGCTTCTGTCACTCACGCCACCCACCGTAAGCAAATCATAAACATATTGCAAACCCTACAACGGGAATCCCTCACGCTATCGCGACACGGAGGGCACAATAGGAGAGCACCAATAATAAAACATGCAACTCAAACCAATCATAGCAATTCATCAATCACCGATAGGACAACGAAAATCTACTCAGACATCATAGGATGGCAACACATCATTGGAAAATAATATGAAGCATAAAGCACCATGTTCAAGTAGAGGGTACAGCGGGTTGTGGGAGCGTGTACCACTGAATATAGATGGGGGAAGGTGATGGAGACGTTGGTGAAGATGATGGAGGTGTTGGTGAAGATCGCGGTGATGATGATGGCCCCCGGCAGTGTTCCGGCGCCGCCGGAAGCAAGGGGGAGAGAGGCCCCCTTCTTCTTCTTCTTCATTGACCTCCTCCCTAGATGGGAGAAGGGTTTCCCCTCTGGTCCTTGGCTCCCATGGCGTGGGAGGGGCGAGAGCCCCTCCGAGATTGGATCTATCTCTTTGTTTCTGCGTTCTGGAATTCTGCCCTGGCACCGTTTCCTTTATATCTGGAGATCCGTAACTCCGATTGGATTGAAACCTTCGCCCAGATTGTTTTCCAAAAATTAGCTTTCTTGCAACCAAAGAAGGGCATCAATCGCCTTACAGGTGGCCCACGAGAGGGTAGGGCACGCCCACCTGGAGTGGTGGCGTGGGCCACTCTCATGGCCACCTCGGGCACCGTTTCGCGTTGATTCTTCCTCCCAAAAATCACAAATATTCCAAAATAGTTCTCCATCCATTTTTATCCCGTTTGGACTCCGTTTGATATTGGGTTTCTGCGAAACAAAAAACATGCAACAGATAGGAACTGGCACTGGGCACTGGATCAATATGTTAGTCCCAAAAAATAATATAAAAAATTGCCAAAAGTATAAGAAAGTTGGATAATATTGGCATGGAACAATAAAAAATTATAGATACGACGGAGACGTATCAGCGTCCCCAAGCGTAATTCCTGCTCGTCCTCGAGTTGGTAAATGATAAAAAAGATAATTTTTGATGTGGAATGCTACCTAGCATAATCTTGATCATATGTCTAATCATGGCATGAATATTAAGACACGAGTGATTCAAGGCAATAGTCTATCATTTGACATAAAAACAATAATACTTCGAGCGTACCAATAAAGCAATCATGTCTTTTCAAAATAACAAGGACAAAGCAAGCTTATCCCTACAAAATCATATAGTTTGGCCATGCTTCATTTTCGTCACACAAATGCCCCCATCATGCACAACCCCGATGACAAGCCGAGCAATTGGTTCATACTTTTTAACGCGCTTCAGCTTTTTCAACCCTCACGCAATACATGAGCGCAAGCCATGGATATAGCACCATAGGTGGAATATAATATAATGATGGAGGTTATGTGGAGAAGACAAAAAAGGAGAAAGTCTCACATCGACGCGGCTAATCAACGGGCTATGGAGATGCCCATCAATTGATGTCAACATGAGGAGTAGGGATTGCCATGCAACGGATGCACTAGAGCTATAAGTGTATGAAAGCTCAACAAAAGAAACTAAGTGGGTGTGCATCCAACTTGCTTGCTCATGAAGACCTAGGGCATTTGAGGAAGCCCATCGTTGGAATATACAAGCCAAGTTCTATAATGGAAATTCCCACTAGTATATGAAAGTGACAACATAGGAAACAATCTATATGAAGAACATGGTGCTACTTTGAAGCACAAGATATGAGACTCACTACATGAAGAACAAGGTGCACTTTGAAGCACAAGTGTGGAAAAAGAGATAGTAACATTGCCCCTTTTCTTTTTATTTTTTATTTTTTTCTTTGGGTGGGCTTTTTTGGCGCCCTTTTTTATTTAGGCTTCTTTGGCCTTTCCTTTTTCCTTTTTCCTTTTTTATGGGGCAATGTTCTATAATGATGATCATCACACTTTTATTTACTTACAACTCGATATTACAACTTGATACTGGAACACAGATATGACTCTATATGAATGCTTCCGGCGGTGTACCCAGATGTGCAATGATCTAGCGTAGCAATGACATCAAAAAACGGACAAGCCATGAAAACATCATGCTAGCTATCTTACGATCATGCAAAGCAATATGACAATAAATGCTCAAGTCATGTATATGATGATGATGGAAGTTGCATGGCAATATCTCGGAATGGCTATGGAAATGCCATAATAGGTAGGTATGGTGGCTGTTTTGAGGAAGATATAAGGAGGCTTATGTGTGATAGAGCGTATCATATCACGGGGTTTGGATGCACCGCCGAAGTTTGCACCAACTCTCGAGGTGAGAAAGGGCAATGCACGGTACCGAAGAGGCTAGCAATGATGGAAAGGTAAAAGTGCGTACAATCCATGGACTCACATTAGTCATAAAGAACTCATATACTTATTGCAAAAGTTTACTAGCCCTCGAAGCAAAGTACTACTATGCATGCCCCTAGGGGGATAGATTGGTAGGAAAAGACCATCGCTCGTCCCCGACCGCTACTCATAAGGAAGACAATCAAAGAAACACCCCATGCTTCAAATTTGTCACACAACGGTTACCATACGTGCATGCTAGGGGACTTGCAAACCTCAACACAAGTGTCTCTACAATCCACAACCACCCACTAGCGTGACTCTAATATCACCACCTTTATATCGCAAAACTATTGCAAGGAATCAAACATATCATATTCAGCGATCTACAAGTTTTATGTAGGATTTTATGACTAACCATGTGAATGACCAATTCATGTCATCTCTCTAAATTGATATAAGTGAAGCAAGAGAGTTTAATTCTTTCTACAAAAGATATGCCCACGCTCTAACAAGTATAAGTGAGGCAAAAGAGCATTCTACAAATGGTGGTTTTCTATGTGAAGAGAAACAGGCAATCCAAACTTCAAATGATATAAGTGAAGCACATGAAGCATTCTATAAAGCCATACTCAATAGATTTAAGTGAAGTGCAATGAGCATTCTATAAATCAACCAAGAACTATCTCATACCAGCATGGTGCATAAACTAAAAATGAAAACTAAATGCAAAAGACGTGCAATGAGCATTCTATAAATCAACCAAGAACTATCTCATACCAGCATGGTGCATAAAATAAAAATGAAAACTAAATGCAAAAGACGCTCCAAGACTTGCACATATCGCATGAACGAAACGAATACGAAAGCATACCGATACTTGTTGAAGAAAGAGGGGATGCCTTCTGGGGCATCCCCAAGCTTAGACACTTGAGTCTCCTTGAATATTTACTTGGGGTGCCTCGGGCATCCCCAAGCTTGAGCTCTTGCCTCTCTTCCTTTTCCTCATATCAAAACTTCCTCGATTAGACACTTCATCCACACAAAACTTCAACAGAAAAATCAGTAAGATCCGTTAGTATAATAAAGCAAATCACCACTCTAAGTACTGTTGAAAACCAATTCATATTTTTTTTGCATTGTGTCTACTGTAGTATAACTTTTCCATGGCGTAATCCACTAATATAAATTGATAGATTCATCAAAACAAGCAAACTATGCATCAAAAACAGAATCTGTCAAAAACAGAAAGGTCTGTAGCAATCTGAACATCCACCATACTTATGGTACCCAAATAATTCTACCAAAATTAGGAAAAATAAATAATTTGTATAGAAAGACATTTCAAAAGGAATAAGAACCAATTGACGTTCCAGTTAAAAATGTAAAATCGCGCACTACAGCCAAAATTTCTGTCCTGCACCGACCAAACCAACAAGCATTGTAAACATCCTAAATGCAAAAAATTGGAACATTATTTTTATAATACAATGGAATTGTACAAGGGGATAATTATTTTTGATGAAAATTTTCTGTAATCAAGATTCACAAAGTTTCCGTGAGCATGAACAAAGTTGAAGGAGCTCTCCCACTTCAACAATGCTTGTCTTTCTCACTTACACTTATCTTTTTGAAAATTTTTAGGTTCCCCTCTTTATTTTTTTTGTTTTAAAATATATAAAAGCACTCAACAGAAATAAATGACTCTCTAAAACTTCCGGGTTGTCTCCCTGGCAGCGCTTTCTTTAAAGCCATTAAGCTAGGCATTTAGTGCTCAAGTAATGAATCCACTCGAATCCCAAGGTTTATCAAAGCCAAATTTAATTAACAATGATTTGTAATTTAGTAGTGAGCACAAAGTAACATATATCAAGCGACAACGAAGTCTAACTCTCTTCCTATGCATCGGCATGTCATAAAAGAAAAATTCATGCACACCAAGTAAAGGCCAATGCATAGTATAAGCAATTTCTTGCAATTCTATCGTGTTGGAAACATAGAGAGGTGGAGACATAGTTCCTCTCTCATAATAATTGCAAGTAGGAGCAGCAAGCACATGCATATTATATTCATGAAAATCATCATGTGCAACGGTAAAAGTCATCCCATCAATATAATCCTTAATAAGCGCAAACTTCTCCGATATAGTGTAGTCGGGAGAATTCAAAAAGATAATAGGACTATCATGCGTGGGTGCAATAGCAAAAATTTCATGTTTAACATAAGGAACTATAGCAAGTTCATCTCCATAAGCATAATTCATATTGGCATCTTGGCCACAAGCATAGCAAGCATCATCAAAAAGGGATATTTCAAGAGAATCAACGGGACCATAACAATCATTCTTCGGTAAGCACGAAGGGGAATTAAACAATGTATGAGTTGAAGAGTTACTCTCATTAGAAGGTGGGCACGTGTAGCTAATCCGATCTTCCTCCTTTTGTTCTTCGCTCTCCTCATCATCTTTTTCATCCAATGAGCTCACAGTTTCATCAATTTCTTCTTCCATAGCTTCCTGCAAAATATTAGTCTCTTCTTGGACAGCGGAGACTTTCTCAATAAATGCATTAATATAGTAATTGTATTCATAATTTTCATAGCAATATCTAAGTATAGCAAGATTTTCAGTCCTATAAACACCATCATCATCAAAAGCTTCATACTTTTCAAACAAAGATTGAATTTCATAAGCAGCCTTAAAAGCAACAAATTCTTCAATTTGTTGAACATCATAGTAATCATATATACCATTAGCATAAGAAGCTAAGGTTTCATTATCATTAAATTTGCATGAAAAGGGAAGGTGTGGAGCCTTCATCCTAGAGCAACAAGTAATATCATATCTCAAGCATAGATCCCGGGCATACCAACGCAACATAATAAATTGATCCCATAATATTTTCCCTTTTTGTGTCAAGCGATAATCCCTAAAGTATTCACGTTGATCCAACATGTCTCCTATTATAAAGTTGAATGGGGTTTTCTCAGGATTATCAAAGTAGTACATAATATCTTTCACATAATGAGAATCGAGGGTTTTAGGAGTTACCCCATCTCCATGAGTAGCAAGTACACCTAATTTTTTTGGTATTTAGTGTTCCATATCCATAACTAAAGATACAGAACAACTTAGAACAGCAAAATAAAAATTACTTAGTGATAAAGCAAACAAGCACACACGAGAATATTCACCCCACGCTATGACTTCCCGGCAACGGCGCCAGAAAAAGGTCTTGATAACCCGCAAGTATACGGGATAGTTGTAGCCTCTTTCGATAAGTAAGAGTTCGAACCCAACGAGGAGCTAAAGGTAGAACAAATACTCTCTCAAGTCCTGTCGGCCACTGATACGACTCTACGCACGCTTGACGTTCGCTTTACCTAGAACAAGTATGAAACTAGAAGTAATTTGTAGGTGTTGTTGGATAGGTTTGCGAGATAATAAAGAGAACGTAAATATAAACTAGGGGCTGTTTAGATAAAGAAGCAATAAAGTAAATATAGAGAGTGTGGAAAATTGGTGGTAGGAGTTGTGAAATTGTCCCTAAGCAACTGACTACGTTACTAGACCGGTAATCACTATTGCAATTTATTTGAGGGAGAGGCATAAGCTAACATACTTTCTCTACTTGGATCATATGCACTTATGATTGGAACTCTAGCAAGCATCCGCAAATACTAAAGATTCATTAAGGTAAAACCCAACCATAGCATTAAACTATCAAGTCCCCTTTATCCCATACACAAACAACCTATTTACTCGGGTATGTGCTTCTGTCACTCACGCCACCCACCATAAGCAAATCATAAACATATTGCAAACCCTACAGCGGGAATCCCTCATGCTTGCACGACATGGAGGGCACAATAGGACAGCACCAATAATAAAACATGCAACTCAAACCAATCATAGCAATTCATCAATCACCGATAGGACAACAAAAATCTACTCAGACATCATAGGATGGCAACACATCATTGGAAACTAATATGAAGCATAAAGCACTATGTTCAAGTAGAGGGTACAACGGGTTGCGGGAGAGTGGACAGCTAAATATAGATGGGGGAAGGTGATGGAGACGTTGGTGAAGATGATGGAGGTGTTGGTGAAGATCACGGTGATGATGATGGCCCCCGGCAGCGTTCCGACGCCACCGGAAGCAAGGGAGAGAGAGGCCCCCTTCTTCTTCTTCTTCTTCCTTGACCTCCTCCCTAGATGGGAGAAGGGTTTCCCCTATGGTCCTTGGCTCCCATGGCGTGGGAGGGGCGAGAGCCCCTCCGAGATTGGATCTATCTCTCTGTTTCTACGTTCTGGAATTCTGCCCTGGCACCGTTTCCTTTATATCTGGAGATCCGTAACTCCGATTGAATTGAAACCTTCGCCCAGATTGTTTTCCAAAAATTAGCTTTCTTGCGGCCAAAGAAGGGCATCAACCGCCTTACGGGTGGCCCACGAGAGGGTAGGGCGCGCCCACCTGGAGTGGTGGCGTGGGCCACTCTCGTGGCCACCTCAGGCACCGTTTCGCGTTGATTCTTCCTCCCAAAAATCACAAATATTCCAAAATAATTCTCCGTCCGTTTTTATCCCGTTTGGACTCTGTTTGATATTGGGTTTCTGCGAAACAAAAAACATGCAACAGATAGGAACTGGCACTGGGCACTGGATCAATATGTTAGTCCCAAAAATAATATAAAAATTTGCCAAAAGTATATGAAAGTTGGATAATATTGGCATGGAAAAATCAAAAATTATAGATACGATGGAGACGTACCATTGTCCGAATAGATATCCTCAAAGAAGGTTTAGGCTACACCTTTAGAGAAATCCTTTTTCATGTAAGGGGGGGTGACTTTTATAGGGTCATGTGTAGAAGTCACCACCAATCCCCTCGATGGGGTGGAAAAAGTAGGAACTTTTTTTCCGCACCCACCATGGAAAAAGCAGGAGCTTTGTAGTCTTATTTAGTTCATGCACTTGGAAATGACCTTGATCCACGAGAGATGGTGATCTATGGGTTGTGGGGCCTTGTCCTCCATGGGTTGCCTGTTTTCAACCAACTATCTTAATTATGATTTAACTTTCTCTTCCATGCCTTCTCGAAAGAAAAGAAAACGTTATCTTTCATGACTGGTAAAAATTCTTGTCTTTCGGCGTTCCGGTGTGCATCCTATGAGGATTGAGAGCCCTTGATCAGTATCCGAGAATTCTCCCTTACAACAAATACTATGGAGGAAAAATCATTTCTGGGTCTGTTCGGGAATGCTTCACTCCATCAAATCCACTTTGGAGCAGTTCCATCTAGGAGTTGCAGCTCCATCATAGAGAAGTTTATCGTGTTTGGCTTGTAGCGAGCTACAGCTTCAAGAATGAGAAATTTGGGGGGAAAGATCTATTTGGGATATGTGGCATGGGGGCGAAGGGGTGCCCACTTATCATTGGCAGTGGTAGGTAATTTTCCCCAACTCCACGAGGATTTTTTTAAACTGGAGTTTTTGAAGCACCCTCTAAAGAGCTTCATGAAAAAACATTGAGTTGTATCCCAGGTTCTAGTTTTTTGCGGAGCGGGGCATCATGGTGCTATCCCGTTTGGCTTGTGTTTGGAGCAGTCCCAAACATGACCTTATTACCTAAAAAATAGGCACTCCATTTTCATGGAACACCATGATTCCAACAATTAAGGACCAAAGCAAGATTATGGGCCACCAGATCAAGCACATGATTACCTTGAGGCTGATATATCACAAATACAAATACAAATACTAATACCAATATTGTTCCCATTTTATCAATTTAACAATGAATCAATGATTTTGAGTTTCATCGCAGTTGCCCCATTTCGGCACCAATTTCAAAAGGCATGTTTGCAATTGCAATATCCTTTGTGATAAAGTGAAAACACTTATTTTGCCTTCATTTATTGAGTGATAATGCCATGTTATCTAAACTGTTGGCTACATACATCCTAGCTTTACTAACAAACCAACTTTGCAGATCTGTTTAGTTTGATTGATTCCACAATTAATTTGACCGATTGTCCTTGCTGCAGTATGTTTGTTTTCTTCTAGCATCTCAAGGATCACATGTATATTGAACAGGGAAGAAAAAAGAAACTTGTGAATCGCATGACACGTTAACAAGGATTATCACTCTCAATCTACATGTTGCTTTGCTTTCGGGCAAGTTCCTAGAAGAAATTCTAGGAGTGTGAGCTTGCATTTGAGCTTGGCATTCATTCACATAGCATGTTCTTTTGGTGGTCATGTAAGAACCGTGATAAAAAAAATTGCACTTCAGTGGTAACAAATGTTATTTGTGCTTGGTCTTAATTGTGGTGCTTGGTCTTAATTGTGGTGCTTGGTGTTGTTGTGGTGAAGTTTGGGGTGATCACTCGTCTGGCATGTACCATGTGGCCCTGCACTTTTTTTAATGGTGGAAGGGTCACAACTCACAACTCACAAAGGACCGGGTTCTATTAGATAAACAACTAGTCATCAACCCCGTGCATCTGCACGGGCTAGCACTTCTAATATTAAATACGAAAAACATTGGTACCTATTACATTGGTTGAACAATAATATTAAAATGTTATAATTGATTGTTATTATTATATTAGTAGACAACATGGTTACGGATTCAGTTGTTGCATGTATCATGTATTTGTTACATTTAAGTTTATAATTATATAATCAAGTTCCCTATTGTAGCATATATGCTCATTTCATTTTTGCTACCTGAAAAACATACATCTTCATTTTTGCCTCCCTTGGAAACATTGGATTGCGCCTAGTTTTGCTTGATTATAAAAGAATTTGTTTCTATAGACAACGATGAAACAATGGACATATACGGTTTTCTATCAACATGTGAAACTGTAGAAAAAAATATGCATAAGAGATTATATTCTCTCATACCTTTATAAGCCATACATTATTCAGATTTTAAGTTGTTGTCTTAACCAATAAATTATTCCAAAATTTCTTTTATGAATAATAGAGTAGTGAAATTGTGTGATAGATATTCCGATTAAAGTGGTGCATACCCAAACAATCTTAAAAAATTATATGATTATTCTTTTTTAGTACTTTCTATTCCTACTATACAAACATATATCATATACGTAATCATGTGTCGATATGAGATCTTCGTGGAGAATGATATATCAAGATTCTTTTTGTTACTGTAGTAACTACGGAGTTTTAAAGGCCAAAATAAAGACATGCATAGATGTACTATATATACACAAGTAATAGGAAGTAACAATCCACGCCATGCGAAGAATATCATGTGAATGGGTCTAATTCATGAATTGCAAGCGTGCTATTCAATGTAGTATGTATGTATTCATAATAATAATCGAGGAAAGTATCGTTTTCCCCCTCAAATCCTTCATGATGGATCAAATCCCCCCTCAAGTCTAAAACCGGATTAATCACCCCCTCAAATCTGTAATACCGGATCAATCAGGCCCCGAGTGGTTTTGAGCAGGATTTTAGGTGGTTTTGGAGAAGAATCGCACGATTTCGAACTTGTCGGGTGGCGGCGAGCGAGCCCGTCGAGGACTTTGCTATACCAGCTCATTCTCCGCGTGTCCATCATGACGTACTGCAGCAGTAGCCACGCTATGCCCATTTGTGCCGCCATCTGCAGCCTGCGCGTCTCGGCGCACGCGGCCGTGGTGGCCACTGTGCCAGTCGCCGTCGCATGCCTGATCCTCATGAGCCGCAGCGGCGCGAACGCCACGGATGATGTGACGGCCCTGTTATGAGCGTGACGCAGGTGGCGACGAGCACCGTCTCGATGGACGTCGGCGACGCTGCCCGTGATGTGGGAGTCCGTCTTCGTGCCCTGCTGCACGAACATGGTCTGCGCTTGCGTGTTGGTGAGGAAGTACACGGCCGGTGTGAGCCATATCGGGGTCAGCCGCAGCATAGTCGTCGGCCAGTGTGAGCCATATCATGCTCCTCCAACTGGATCGCCGTGCACAGCCTCCATAGCCGGTTCAGGTTGCGTCTTCCAAGTCCTCGTCCGTGACAATGGCAGCCCTGTCCAAACAACTGGTGCACGAGCATGTGTGTTAATCTGAAGAAATCACTTGTGCTGGGAATCTAGTTGAACTGATTTTTTTAATAGGACCTGAATTGGTGGGTGTGCTGCAATCGCTTGTGGATTGGACTGAAGCATGTGCACATGTTAAGACTGTCAGGTTACTTGAGAAGAATGTTGGGAATCCTATCCCGTGCTGTGCTGCCCGATGTGAGTTGCATAATCAGGAAATTAGACTGATTGATCATGTCTGCACTGCATATGTAACTGGTTCAGATTGCCTGGTCATCAAGCATGCATAAAACATGCGCCTGCAGGATCGGGCGACTCTGGCGCGAGGCAGCCGCCCTGATCAATGGCTTCATGGAGGTCCTCTTCAACTCTGTCAGCGCGCAGGTTTTGCAGATGGCTGTCTTCCTCCTCGCGGAGCTCGCCTCCCGAACATGTGCGTCGAGCCGAAGTCCGCGTCAGCGATCCTTCTGAGCCAGATTCCCCTAGAATAGGGGGTCGGCCGGGGGAGCACGTCGCCGGTGCCGAGATCCTAGAAAATTTCCACGTCGTCGGCGACGCCCACAAGTTAGAAATCTTGCAGTTCCTATCAAAACCACCTAAAATCTTGTTCAAAACCGCTCGGGGCCTGATTGATCCGATATTACAGATTTGAGGAGGTGATTAATCCGGTTTTAGACTTGAGGGGGGATTTGATCCATCATAAAGGATTTGAGGGGGGAAACGATACTTTCCTCATAATAATCAATGCTAGAGCTGATTTAGATCCAGCGGCGTACATGAGGAGCCCGTAAAGCCTACACGCTATCACTACATGATATGAGCCAGCTGGAGGCGACGGCCATGTAGAGGAGTCCATAGTGATTCTAATCAACAGAATATATTTTTTAATAGAAAAAATATTTTATTGATGGAGGCTTTCCCTTTTTATTTTAACATGAGGCTTTATTTCCTTTCTTTTTTGACGTGAGGCTTTCCTTTTGTTTTTTCACGTGAAGCCCCCCTTTTTTATTTCGCTGGACATATGAGAAATTTATAATGCTACGCGTAATCAACGGGGTAATTTAGACTTCTTTCCTTTTTTATGTTGGACTTTTTATGGAGAGACTTGCCTTATTTTACGTGAGGCCGCAGCGGGGCCGTTTAGATTTATTTCCATTTTTACGTTGGACATTTTATGAAGAGACGTTTTTTACCTGATGCGGTCCTTTTTTTCGCTGGACATATGAGAAATTTAAATGCTACGCGTAATCAGCGGGGTAATTTGGATTTCTATCTTTTTTTATGTTTGACATTTTATCAAGAGGCTTTCTTTTTTTACGCGAGGCCGCCCATAATCAGCGGGGTCGTTTAGTTTTTTTCCTTTTTTACGTTGGTCTTTTAATGAAGAGGCCTTTCTTTTCTTACCTGAGGCGATCCTTTTTTTCCGATGCGGGTAGTCAGCTGGGCGTGTGGATTTGTTTCTCTTTTTTATAATATATTTTTTCTACACAGAGCAAACTTGAAAGGTATGTGCACATGGATGCTTTCCTTTTTTTGGACGTGAGCTTGTGCCTTTTTTATTTTGATGATCATGTATTTCTTTCCCTTTCTTACGTTGGAGTTTGTATAGAGAGGCTTTCCTTTTCTTTGACGTGATGCAATCTTTTTTTATTTAGAGGCTTTATTTGTTTTGTACACAATTAACATTGGATGTGTTAGATGCCACTTTTTTATGGGGCCATCTACGTTACGCAAGTTTTCGTTTTATCCTGAACGTAAATTCTATAATCCAACTGTGCGATTAATTTTGATGATGTGGATTAATGAGAGATCTTGAATGGTGTCTCCGATTAGTAAATATAAGATAAGATATAATATATCAGTACATATTACACAGGGTCTCAACATAAACTATGAACTGCAACCTAGTCCTAACCTTTTATAGAAAGGACCCCGAATTACAATCATGGCAATTTGATCCTGCCTAACAGCCGTCGCCAAGAACCAAGACTACGTGCCACCACTGGGGACGAACCACTTGAGTGGAGGTCTCACTGCAGCATATCCGCCAGCTCGTCTCCAGTGGAACGAGATGCAGACGCCGAACGAACACTGCATTGCCTCCCTTTTTGGCATCGAGCCCGGAGGAATAAGAGGAGCTGACGCCTAAGTCGCTGGAGCTTCACGTGATGGCTAGCAGCCGAACATCAACGCTCGTTGATGGGCGTCATGAAAGGAATTGCTCTTGCAGCTCGGTGAAGGGTGACGATGGAGCCTCGCTTCATCCACCTTTCTCCATGGACCATCATGGCTGCTAAAAGATGCAGGGGTCTGTGTCTATCCGGAGGAGTATCTAGCTCCATCCATAGGACTAGGAGCACCGCAAAGAGGATGAAGATGGTTGCCATGCATCGGAGGCCGAGCCCCGACAACGCCCTCCTAACCGGCATCTAATATATACACAAACACAACAGATGCAACACAAACTACTCATAATATATACAGAAGGATGTTGAGATTCTCTCCCAAGCCATCTCCGGCCGATGACACTGTTGGAAGAGGCAGGGGCCAGGGGATCAGGCCGACTGCCCTTGTTGACTCTCAAAGGGATGCGATGGGGATAGAAGGTGTGGAAGAGAGGAAGGGAGTGTGGCCCTGCATGCAACCGTGGCATGAGGCATGTCTCATGATGTTGAGTGTTTGTGCGAGGAGAAACTCAACTTATCCATTCTTGTGACACTGACTGACCTAGCAAGTGGGGCGTGGCCATGGCTATACTTCGACAAGATCAATCTTCCTAGCTTGAAACATGACAAAGGCGACATAGGAAGAAAATAAAATAGGAGTCGATTAACAACACGAATTACAAACTCTCCCTCAATAGTCTGAGCTGGTATATTATAATACACGCGTAATGGTTCACAGAGCACAACTCGGCCTGGAGAAGAAGATGAAATCTAAGCTCGAACACTTGCTTGCTATTGTTGTAACCCCCAATGGCCCATCGATCGCTCGTACTCCCTCCATTCCAAATTATAAGATGTTCAATTTTTTTTCTGAACTGAATGTATATACAAGTGTTTTAGTGTGTTTTTTCACTCTCAGTCTATGGGATGGAGGTAATAGTAATCAAGTCCATGAGATGCCATCTCGTGCCCGAGCCCCTGGGACAACTGAAGCCACATCTCATGCTGACTCGTCCTCGTAGCCTGACACTAAAGGTGGGAATGTGCCATGCCGATCTTGGCGACCAGGTCCTCGCCTACTACCCACCGTGTGCCCCTGTAGCTTAGGCAACATGGCGGCCTGCACGAGTGACGATGACGGGCGAAAATCCTTCCTAGGTACCAGGCAGTTTTGAATTCTCGACTGGCAGCCAACCCAACCATGTTTGAATTGCCCACGGAAAAATGTATTTCTCAATCAATTCGTGAGAACTGCTAACAAGCACTCAGAATCAGAGTATCATTTTGTGAATACTCAAATTATAATCCAAATAAATATTCTGTCACAAACAATGTTTGAGGATAAGTGTCAAAATCGACAAATCATAGAACTGAGTGTTTTACTTGTGCATAGACACTTATGTATACATTTAAATACTAGTGAATTCGGATAAATGAGATGACGGCGAACTCTCTCGTCGCTGACTTCGTGATCTCCTAATGCTAGAGCTAACACCGAGGGGCCGCATGCTATGCACAGACTCTCCTTCCTTCCGGATTGTACAATACTTCCATCAAGAAGGTCACCCACTATGCTGAAAAAGCGAAAACCGGTAGCACCTCACTACGTGAATAAGCTAGCATGGCACAACCATGGAGAAATAAACTGAATGAAGCGTCTTCCACTTCCTTGGTTTTCTTCCAGCATCTCAGAGCTCATGGACATATTGAATGGGGGTGGAACCGAATGCAAGCCAAGCATAACACATTAGCGCGGATTGTCACTCTTGATCTACATGTAGTCTTGTTTTCAAGCAACTTCCTAGAAGCATACATATAGTACCTGGATGTCATCCTCTAAAAGGTGTGGAAAGTTCCTTCTTAGCTCGTCCTACCCGGCACCCTCTATCTGTACCATTGGCAATTCCTAGGGATATGTGCTAGAAGGAGCATCAGCAGGGGTACGCCATAGACATTAGTTAGAGATGCCAGGCTACGTGAATAGTAATGAGATTCCCTCGTAGGTCCTGCATGCTCTACCACCGCGCTCTTGTCCGCCTCATGTCACAGTCTCAGTCTGGAAAGTGAGCGGTCCCGGGGTCCACTTGCACGTCTATTCAGCCGCCCCTCCTTTCCTATCTAGAGCAGTCCACCCGTTTCCCCTCTCCCTTCCGTCCTGAAAGTACACAGTAAACACAGGTAGTATTATAGGCATGCAGGCTAGTACTTGGGGCTTCGCCTGTAGCAAAGTTGCATGCGTCCTGTCACATGCACTCACTGGTCACTGTTCACATTTCACCCATCACATGCATATTCAGAGCCTCGTCTCTCCTTTCTCCATAGCGCACAACAGTCAACAGTTAGAGAGAATACTAACAGAAGAGGAGAGAGAGTATGCAAGATGCAGAAGCTTTCAGAAATTGGCTCAAAAAGTCAAACCGAAGTGAGAGAAAGTTGCCAGAAACAAAATATTTTTCTGGAATATTTTTTTGAGTCGGTTTCATAAATAAGCTGCATGCACATTCAGAGAGACGATGCATTGTTCTTTCCGTTCTCTCTGCTCTTCTTCTGTTACGCATGTGATGGTGACTGGTGAGAGAGGAATAAGAAAGAACAAGCAAAGTTTACGAGAAAGAGAGAACATGGCTACAGTAGCACCACGGCATGACCTGTCTTGTCGTGAACAGTGGGTCAGTGGCCTACTAGGCCCATCCAAAATTCGAAGTTGGTAGGCTTCGCGGCAGATTGTTAAGGATTAAGAGCCTGCACCAACATCTGTCTGCACATATCCACATGAAACGTGGGAACGAGTGAAAGGCTGTGATAAGGGGTACCACGTAGCCCCAGCTATGAAAAACCGTTCTCCTAAAAGGTGTGAGCTTGCATGTGAGTACAGTATTCATTTTTTGTGGTTCATAAACATTCCTTTTGTGGTTCATGTACCGTACAAGGCATGGTAGCAGAGAGGTGTGGCGTTCGGTGGCGGAGAGTGTTGGTCGGGGTGAAAGCCTGTTCTATCTTCAGACGGACCGGCGGCGGCGAAGCTCGTTCCCTTCTTGAAGGCGTCGTCGCGTCTCTCATTACCCTCGTGTTGCTCCGGAGAAAATTCTGATCTTTGGGTCGGGCGGTGGCGGCACTCCGTTGTCGCAACCTTCTTGAAGGCGCCGCCTTGGAGCTCACGGTCCGTCGTATGCAGCTTCATCTCCTTGCGGTGGCGTTAGTGCTAGGGGTGGTGTTGTTGAGCTCAGCGTCTATGTACCCTGTCCAAGGTTTTGAATTTCGGCCGAAAAACACAATTTTCGGCCGGAATTCGGCCATTTCGTCCAGGCCCGGTAGATATGTTTGCCGGCCTAATATTTCGGCCTTATTTGAATTTTTGGCCCAGCCCAGGTTTTGGCCCAGCCTCCCGTGGCCTCCCCGTGTCGTAAAAGGTCCAAACAAAGTCTCGAACCCTAAAAACAAAACTCTCCTCTGTAAACGGCGGCGCCTTCCTCGCGCCTGATGTGCTCGCGCCGCCGCCGCCGCCGCCGCCGCCGCAGCCGTCTCCTGGCTTCGTGACCCCTGATTGTCCCCTCCGTTGGCTGCTCTTATCCATGGCGTATGCTTTCTATGTGGTTTGCTGTGGCGTAGGTGCACTCGTTCGAGCGGCCGGAACGGCGCTGGATGATGGAGCAGTGCGGATGCCTGGGCAGCATAATCCATCTACTACACTGGGAGCAAGATGACTAGTAAGTTATGTGGGATTCGTGCTAGTTGAATTATTTGAGTTTACCAACTGAATTTATTTGTGGGTCACTGACTGTCGTTGTTCAGTTTGCTGCAGGAGTTCAATTTTTGTATAATTTCGGCCATTTTTCGTTCATATTTCGCCCAGTTTTCGTTCGAAGATTCAAATTTTGAATTGCTCTTTTCGTCCGAGATTTTCCGAAAAATATCCGAAATTCCGAATTTCGTCCATCCCGTTCGTGGGCGGTAAAATTGGCAAAACGAAATCCAAAATCTTGACCCTGTCTTGGGTGTGTGCGTGTGTTGTTATGGCGTGCGTTTGTACCGGATTATTGATAATCATTGCTTTATATATAATGCAGGGCGAAAGCTTTTTCGATAATGGGTGCGGCATTGTGTGACCCGTCTTGTGGATGACGCCAACGACATGGCACCTATTCGGCAACCAATTCTTGCACCGGGGCTCCGCAAGGGCACGTACTCTCGAGGCCGACCCATGGCTGGTGAGCCAAACGACTCCACGGTGCCCTGTGCCGCGTCGACGGCTGCGCAGAGCCATTGACTGGTCTTTGACTGCTGGATAGACAATACCGCCCACAGAAACCGCTTAAAACTGGCTTAGGGGGTGTTTTGTCCGGTTTTAAAAACTTCATGGGATTAAGAATCCGGTTTTAGAGGTGAGGAGGTGATGTGGCTGAAACGTGATACTTAATGGGGTTATATGTATAACTTTTTTCAAACCGAAAAAAATATACGAGCGGATTCGAGTGGGACGGTGAGAAGTGGGATGGCGAGCGATTTCCGTGGTGAAAATTGGATTTGGGATTTTGGATTCTAGGTCTAGACTCTAGAGGCGAGGTGGGTGGGTGGCGCATCTCACCCAAGAGACGGCGAGCAGGCTCGTTGACACTCCGGTGGCCAAGCAGGGTGGGTGGGTGCGCTCTAGTGTAGACAGGAAACGATTTGATGGCTGGGTTGCGATGCAGAAAGACGGTTCAGTTTGCTGGCCAAGCAGTAATAGAAGCTGATGTGGCCGGGCTGCTGTGGTGATCGGGCCATCCGTAAGCCGGTAATGAAATGTTGATGTGGCAGGCCTGCTGAGGTAGATGGACTGCATGTCAACAGAAATAGTTTAACTGGGACGAACTATTTAGGTATTATAGATATACACGTACACCTAAAAAAAGATTGCACATTAGAAGGTGATTAATTTCTGCTAAAATGGTGTAACTTGATGAGCTGCCCCTCCCCCAACAAAGCTAAACAACACGTCGGACACCCATACTCGACTTTCCTGGCTCCGCCACTGCTTCCTTATTGTACAATACTTCGATCAAGAAGGTCACCCACTATGTTGAAAAGGCAATAACAAGTAGCACCACATTACGTGAATAAGCTAGCATGGCACAACCACGGAGAAATAAACTGAATGAAGGGCCTTCCACTTCCTCGGTTTTCCTCCAGTATCTCAGAACTCATGGACATATATGAATGGGGGTGGAAACGAATGCAAGCCAAGCATAACACATTAGCGCAAATTGTCACTCTTGATCTACATGTAGTGTTGGTTTCAAGCAACTTCCTAGAAGCATATATATAGTACAGGGATGTCATCCTTCAGGTGTGAGCTTGCATGTGAGTAAGGTATTCATTCGTTTTGTGGTTCATGAACCGTACAAGAGTTCGGTATTCATTCTATTTGTGGTTAATGTACCGTACAAGAGCTCGCATGTGAACATCGTGATTCCATGTATGTTCTCTTGATGGTCATTTGAGAATTATTATGAATATAAAATACACTTAAAAGTAAGAAATTGTTATTAGAAGTGCTTCATGTTAGTTGCGGTGTAGCTAGCGAGAAATGGATGTGAACAAGATTTATATGTGTGATGAAACGTGTGAGGTTGCAGAACCCATGGGTCAGTCTCACTCGGTCCCAGTTGGTCACATGCTCTTTCCAGCGAACGCGGCCGATGTGCTAGTGTTTTTCATATGCTCGTGCATGGCATGAGAGTGGAGACCCATCTTTTTTGCTGGAGGATGAAGAGAGGAGCTCATCTCTGGACTCAACTAGCTTTGCTCTTTCCTGTTTGCCATAAGCTACACATACTTTGTTCGAACAGCACACATATACTTGAGGCAAAAAGAGGGCATCACTGATCCTACCCATACCATCGATGACCAACCAACGGTAAGTAATAAACCGTGAACACAGCTCGAGAAAGATTCATCAACATCATGCAGGTGTGTGTGCTTAAACAGGAGGATAGTCACGATTAGCCTGACGAGAAAATTTAAGAATGCAAAGTTGCAGTTCAAATAATCTTTTGATTGATTAATAGTTGTGATCCACTGGTTCAAAAGTTCACAACTGACAAAGGACCCGGGTTCCATTAGATAAGCAATATCAGTATATAGTACGCAGGGACTCAATATAAACTATGAACTGCAACCTAGTCCTAACCTTTTATAGAAAGGGTCCCAAATTACAATCATGGCAATTTGATCCTGCCTAATAGCCGTCGCCAAGAACCAAGACTACCACCACCGGGGACGAACCACTTGAGTGGAGGTCTCACTGCAGCATCTCTGCCAGCTCGTCGTCAGTGGAACGAGATGCAGACGCCTAACGAATAATGCACTGCCTCCCTTTTGGCATTGAGCCAGGAGGAATAAGAGAAGCTGACTCCGAAGTCGTTGGAGCTTCACGTGATGGCCGCCATTCATTCAACCATAAGAAGCATGGGTTGATGGATGAAGCCGGCAGTCGAACATCAAACGAAGGGTGCCGTAGCTTGCCCCTGAATCCCCAGCTGATACACTCCAGGAAGGAATTGCTCTTGCAGCTCGGTGAAGGGTGAAGATGGAGCCTCGCTTCATCCACCATTCTCCATGGACCACCATCACCTCATCCACCTTTCTCCATGGACCACCATGGCTGCTGGAAGAGGTCGAAAGATGCAAGGGATCTGGGTCCATCCGTAGGAGTACCCTCCCTACGCATTTGGCTCCATCCGTAGGACTAGGAGCACCACAAAGAGGATGGAGATGGTTGCCAAAGCATCAGAGGCGGCCGCTCGCAAGCCCCGACAACACCCTTCCAACCGACATCTAATATATTCACAAACACAATAGAGGCAACACACAAACTACTCATAATATATACAGAAGGATGTCGACCTCCTCTCCCAAGCCATCTCCGGCCGATGCCATTGTTGGAAGAGGTAGGGGATCGGGCCGGCCGCCGTTGTCGACTCTCAAAGGGATACGATGGGGATAGAAGGTGCGGAAAGAGAGGAAGAGAGTGTGGCCCTGCATGCAACCGTCGCATGGAGCAGCCTGTCACATGATGTTGAGTGCTTGTGCAAGGAGAAACTCAACTTATCCATTCTTTGTGACACTAACTGGCCGGCGAGCGGGGCTGGGGCGTGGACATGGCTATACTTTGATAAGAACAATTTTCCTAGCTTGAAACGTGACAAAGACGACAACGCCTAGTAATGAGTCGGATAGTGTTCTTGCAAATGAAACGACGGGTGAAATCGTAGGAAGAAAATAAAACGGGGCAACACAAAGTACAAACTCCCCCTTCATAGTTCTTAGCTGGTATAATACACGTGCAATGCTTCACAGAGCACATCACGGCCTGGAGAAGAACCGGAAATCTAAGCTGGAACAGTTGCTTGCTATTGCTGTAACCCCCCAATGGCCCATCGATCGCTCGTACTCCCTCCATTCCGAAGTATAAGATGTTTAATTTTTTTTCTGAATTGAATGTATATACAAGTGTTTTAGTGTGTTTTTTCACTCTCAGTCTATGGGATCGAGGTAATAGTAATCAAGTCCGTGAGATGTCATCTCGTGCCCGAGCCCCTGGGACAACTGAAGCCACATCTCATGCTAACTCAGTCCTCGTAGCCTGACACTAAAGGTGGGAATGTGCCATGCCGATCTTGGCGACCAGGTCCTCGCCTACTACCCACCGTGTGCCCCTGTAGCTTAGGCTGCTCATAGTGGGAGTAACATAGGTAGTAACATGCATGCCACATAGATAAAAAATATGATGTGGCAAGTAATTAATGAGGAGAGATGCAAATGGAGTAACATAATATGTTACCATCACACAGCGGTTCCCAATGTAAAATAAGTCTACAAAGTAATAAATGAAGCCCTTTATGTTACCACATCTATGACACTACCCACTATGGAGGTAGTAACATATACTAGTAACATATGCATGTTACTAGTCTATGTTACTACCTCTATAGTGCATAGTATCATAGATTAGTATCATAAGTGGTCTCATTTATTGCCATGCATGACACATAGTGGCATCACATTTATTATGTTACGGTATCTACCTATGTTACTATAACCATCTCTCTCTTCTTTAATTGTCTGCCACATAAGCATGTTTACGAGTCCCAATTGCATGATACTACTTATGTTACCCACACTATGGCTAGCCTTAGGCACCATGGAGGCCTGCACGAGTGACGATGACGGGCGAAAATCCATGGAGGCCTGCACGAGTGATGATGACGGGTGAAAATCCTTCCTAGGTACCAGGCAGTTCTGAATTCTCGACTGGCAGCCAACCCAACCATGTTTGAATTGCCCACGCAAAAATGTATTTCTCAATCAATTCGTGAGAACTGCTAACAAGCACTCAGAATCAGAGTATCATTTTATGAATACTCAAATTATAATCCAAATAAATATTCTGTCACAAACAATGTTTGAGGATAAGTGTCAAAATCGACAAATCATAGAACTGAGTGTTTTACTTGTGCATAGACACTCACTGGTGGAAAAATAGCCTTCGGTCGCGGTTCGCAACGGCCATTAGTCGCGGCTGCGCAACCGCGACCAGCAAAGCGCGACTAAAGCCCGCCACCTTTAGTCGCGGCTGCTTACTGAACCGCGACTAAAGGCCCGTCACGTGGGCGCCGAGGCGGCCGTCAGGCGGAGGACCTTTAGTCGCGGTTCTTCGGCCAACCGCGACTAAAAGCCGCCGCAGGTTTAGGGTTTTAGCCCCCTAAACCTGTTTTCTGTTTAATTTGTTTTGTTTTATTTCTTTTGTGCTTTATTTTAATTTTGAAGGAGTTTCATATATTCTACGGTACTACATACATGCATATGAATGTACAATTTCAAATAAATTTGAAATTAGAACCAAAAAGAATTCAAGAGGAATATACAATATATATTCAATATCATCGGATGACCATATACAATTTTGAACAAGTTTCCATACATGATTTAATCCATATAAAGTTCTTCGTCCTCGTGATAGTGTTCTCCTTTAGGATGGAGGACTTCCTGCAGAACCATCCAGCTAGTTCCTCTTGAAGTGGTCGGAAGCGAGCTTCGGACTAAGCGTCCACGGAGGTTATTCCTCTGAGCATTGGTATCACTCGGATCAACCCGCTCAGAGGTGTATCTCGGATCATCTCCTGAACAAAGTATGCACATAGATTGGTCAACGGTGGCTGAATATCCCCAGTCTTAGTCTTTACCCTTTTGAATTCTAGCTCTTTTTGAATTCACCGACCTTTGTATCTCTGAACCGTCTCCAAACCCTACGAGGCAAAGAAAATTAAATGGACAAGAGAGTTATTAGTTACTTGATATTAGGAAATGAGCGAAATAGGCCGATCGATATAGAGCGCAAATGAATGAAAATAATTACTTCGCAGCATTTTTTCGATGTCGGCCCAAAGCTTTGGATCCTTATCCGAGAGTCGTGGACGAGACATTCGAGGTGTTCACTTTAATTACTAGCAGAATCCAGTGGAACCTGCGGACACGATACATGCACAGATCGTCATGCATAACTCATCGATTAGCCGCCACATACCATGCATGGAGTAAACAAAGAGAATGTGCTCAAGACAGAAACACTCACCCAAAATGGTAAGGAAATAGAATATCACTTTTGAGTTCCTGCTTTGTAAGAAACTGCCACAGGTCTGCCTCCACGTCGTCGGGTAATGCTCCAACACAACATCATTAACGATGTGTGGGTCAATGAACCCAACATCATGGATGTTCCTTACTCTGCATTCCTTTTCTTCATTCTGCATGTATAATAGAGGACACAACAATATAGTTAGGACATATATATAGTGCAGGCAATATGAACGAGATGGGGTAGAAATTAATAAATCACTTACAGAATGTAGCAACCGATGATAGATTTGTCGAGCTCGCAGATTGAAAAGCTGGAACAATTCACTCAGTTCAACTTGTACATAGTAATGTTTGAAGTGATGCTCATGTCTAACTTCCGCATAAATATAATCTTTGGCGTTTTTAATTTTTATGTAACCCTTGTACCAATTCAGCAGACGTTTCATTTGGTCGGGTAGATCCTTTTCTGCGCAGGCTCGACGAGAGGCCCATTCTTGACATATGTAATTACTACCTCCTTCTCGGCAACTCATCAAGGCCTAACAGTTCACGAAGAGTAATACCTAAGTTGGCGCTTGTTCTCGCACTCGTTACAGTCAATCCTGTGCTGCCGCAGCTTGTATGATCTCGGGGCATCCGGACGGAAGGATTCCACTATAAGCGGGCAATCGATTGTTTACTTTGTTCCCGAGCTGGGCAACTTGTTTCCGCTTTTATACTTCGGCCTTCTCCGCTCTTTGTTCTCCTTGAACATGAGTGCCTGCTTTTAAGTTCACGTGCATAGTCATTAGGGAGATTCTTGGCGGCTTGGGACGGTGTGCTCAAAATGACTTAGCCCACTTCTTTTGCTGATCGAATATCTTGGCTTGGGCTCGGGCTCTCTTTTCTTCTTGCAGTCCGCCTTCCATTTCTCCAAATCAGCATCGCGCCCGCGTCGACTTCCTCGGCACTACGTTCCCAAGGCCTTGTGGGGAGAGGCTTGATGATGGCTCCGGTACCTTTGTGGTCTTAGGTACATAAGGGTCCGGGTTAATACTCAGGACTTCTTCGCTTCTTTGCCATAGGTGGATTGGGGCGGCGTCTCATCACCCGCCGGACGAGGATCGGGGCGGCGGATGATCACCCGCCGGACGTTGTGGACTTGGGGGCGGCGTCGGCTGATGTGACGGAGGTGTAGGTGAACCGCCACCACCACCACCACCACCACCACCGCCACCGCCACCACCACCACCGTAGGGGGGTGGACTTGTTGTCCTTGGCGCCTCGCCTGGAAACTTGATAAACTTCTTTTGCCATAGAATGTAATGGCGCTTGACATCTTCAAGTCTTTTCTCCCCTTGGTGTAGCAATTTCAATCTCCGGTCCTCAAACCCTTTGACTATGTCCTCCACCGTGACACGAGCATAGCCATCTTTAATGGGGTTGTTGTGGTGGAGTGCTCTGTAAACATGGTAAAGCACTGCCGATGGCTACCTTCATGGATATGTTCCCCATAGGATAATCAGATGACATTCTTTCATCTCCTTTATATCGCCCACGGGTAGCGAGGAGGCTCCGGTGCAGTAATTTCGACCACCGAGGCTCCGGTGCAGTAATTTCGATCGTCGGTGCATCTACACCAGCCGGTGGGGCCTCCGTGGAAGCCACGCTGCTTCTACGCTGCTGGCTTCGAGATCCGCTGGATGATCTTCATGCTGCACCGAGCTGAATCTCTTTCGCTACTAGTACACTCATGGTTTTCTTCATCACTTCCATTTCGATGCCAACCGCCCCACAACATCTGCTTCCCGATCCATCTTTCTCTTACGGCTTCAGAATCGTCGGGTCATCGTTCGGGGAACCCTATTTTCCACGGAATGTGCCCCATGCCTCGTACACGTCCTCCGTGTTCAGGATTCCCGAGGGCTTTTGTCGGTAGCGTCGTTCTCTCTGTTGAACTTGATCTTCCCTCTTGAGCAGCCTTCATTGCGTCAATAAGGGCTTGGGTGGGTTTAATTAATTTGCCTGGTAAACACACTCCCCGTCTCCGGGTTGAGCGTTCCCCATGCCCGTACCACCAGCTTTTGGCCCTTGGGTCCCATCCTCCGCACTGGACGGATTCTCGCGCCTCAGCTCGTTCTCCATCTTCTCGAACCTAGGCACCCAAATGCGATACCCTCCTGGCCCCATAACATGATTGTACTCCTTCTTAGCCGCATTTTCCTTATTTTGTTTCGATATTTGAAGGAACTGCTCCGATTTCTTTTGCTTCACAAATTCTGGCCAATCATCTTTCAGTTTCTCATATTGTCCTCTGAAATCCGAGTCTTGTTCTGCTTGACAAAGTCACGGGCTAGATTTTGCTTGAATTTCCGGAATCGTCGGCCATCTTATGAAGAGCGAACTGTTTGACTTTCCTCCTCCTCTCCTTGTTTTCCTCAATCTTGTTACCCTCCTCATCGAATTTGTTGTATTCGGAGGTAGAACGAAATGTTCCATAAGCTTCGTCAAGCAATCTTTTTGTTCTCTTATCGACAAAAGTGAAACCATCAATTCGTGCCTTCTTTGGCTCATTCCACTCTGGGCGGTGATCGAGGCGTTGTCTCTAACAATGGCTCCGCATTGGCTGATAAACTTGGTGGCGTTCTTGCGGGGCTCCGGCGACCTGCGGTTGCAAAGTCGACAACCTGGATGGTGCATGTTTCTCCTGGTTTCATCGTCTGGTTGCGCCACGCTTTGACGACGTACTCGATTGTTTTGACGATCCGCCGATGGCTAAAATAAGAAAGAGAGTCGCGCGTTAGTACACATATTTATTCAAATCAGTTAGTTTGTATCACCGAGGCTCAATGTATATATATACCTCGGCGCGGAGGTGGTTGCTACTTCCATTTGAAGATAAATCGTTTATCGGCGTTTCTTGACATCATCTTCTTGTGGCGCCCTTCATCTTCACCGTCAAGGTTCAGATAAGAAGAGATATCATCTTCTTCTTCTCCGGTCGGCACATATTGAATATCGCCGTTTATGATGCCGAACATATGTGCTTCACCGTCCGGATCATAGTTGTCCATAATCGGGTCAGCTCTATCGTCCGACATTATGTCGATCCTGAAAACATGTAGTAAAACAAATTAATTAAGTGAAGAAGGGGGTGGCGGTGGCGGTGGCGAAAGGGCGGTGGCAAAAGGAGGGGCGAGAAGGGGTGGGAGAGGGTGTCGTGGTAGAGCGCAAGACGGGGCGGGGTTTAGGGTTTAGGGTTTTAAGTTGGCCGGTTTTCTTTGGCCGGTTTTCTGTTGTTTTTTGTTTTTGGGGTTTAGGGTTTTAAGTTGTTTACCGTTTTTGTTAAACTAAAACTAGTTAAAATTAAAGAACAAAAAAAGAAAAAATTCCTTTTCCTTTTCTTTTTCTTCTTCTTCCTTTTCCTTTTCTTTTCTTTCTTCTTCTTCCTTTTCCTTTCTTCTTCTTTCTTCTTCTTTCTTCTTCTTCCTTTTCCTTTTGTTTTTCTTTGACGGTTTTCTGTTGTTTTTGTTTTTGGGGTTTAGGGTTTTAAGTTATTTACCGTTCTTGTTAAACTAAAACTAGTTAAAATAAAAGAACAAAAAAAAAAAAAAAAAAATTCCTTTTCCTTTTCCTTTTCTTCTTCTTCCTTTTCCTTTTCTTTTCTTTCTTCTTCTTCCTTTTCCTTTCTTCTTCTTTCTTCTTCTTTCTTCTTCTTCCTTTTCCTTTTCTTTTCTTTCTTCTTCTTCCTTTTCCTTTCTTCTTCTTTCTTCTTCTTTCTTCTTCTTCCTTTTCCTTTTCTTTTCTTTCTTCTTCTTCCTTTTCCTTTCTTCTTCTTTCTTCTTCTTCCTTTTCCTTTTCTTTTCTTTCTTCTTCTTCCTTTTCCTTTTCTTTTCTTTCTTCTTCTTCCTTTTCCTTTCTTTCTTCTTTCTTCTTCTTTCTTCTTCTTCATTTTTCCTTTTGTTTTTCTTTGGCGGTTCTGTTGTTTTTGTTTTTCCTTTTTTGTTTTTGTTTTTCTTTTCTGCTGGCAAGGGAAGGCAGGGCGGTGTGCGTCAGGCGTGGCGGCGGCGGGCGGGTGGGCGGGCGTAGGGCGGCGGCGGGGGCGGCGGCGGGGGCGGCGGGCGGCGGGCAAGGGCAGGGCGCAGGGCGGCGGCGATCGGGCGGCGGCGGCGGCAAGGCAGGGCGTAGGGGGCGGCGGCGACACTGGGACGGGCGGCGGCGCCATCAGACGGGCGGCGGCGCGCAGGCTTCAGCGTCGGCGTCGGTCGGCGTCGGGCAGCGCTTCGGCGTCGATCGGCGTCGGGCAGCGCCGGCGTCAAGAGAGAGGCGAATGGGGCAAACTGCTAAGTGCAGATGTTATAGACGAACCTTTAGTCGCGGCCGGGAGGCGGACGCGACTAAAGGTACCCTTTAGTCATGGTCCGCCTCCCGGCCCGCGACTAAAGTGTTTTTTACCACCGCCCGTTCCAGCAGAAAGAACCTTTAGTCGCGGCTGGGGAGGCGGGCGCGACTAAAGGGTACCTTTAGTCATGCCCGCCTCCCGGCCCGCGACTAAAGGGCTGTCTTTGAAACTGGCGCGGTGCGGTGGGATGTTTAGTCCCACTCGCTAGCCGAGAGGCATCGGCAGTGGTTTATAAGCGGCTGCGCTCACCACTTCGAGCTCCTCTCAAATGCTGAGCTTACGGGCCTATTCTCATTACTCGTGCTGTGGGCCTATTGGGCCTTCTGCGGGCTGAATCTGGCCCATTAATGGGTTTCTAGTCGTATTCAGCCGTGGTGGCCCGATGGGTGGCATATTTTTATTTTTGCCTGTTTTTGTTTTCATTTTTGCTTTATTTATTTTGTTTTGTTTCTACTTACAACAAAAAACTTATTTATTTTATTTTATTTTGTTTCTAGTTACTTATTTATTTTACTTTATGATAATTATTTTTGCAATTAAAGTTTCCAATTACTTATTTATTTATGTTATTAAAATCTTAAAATACAATTATATATCAAAAAATCAGAAAATAAAACTAATTCATTTTAAATTCTTGTTTTTCTTCTGTTTTTTCTTCCTTTTTCTTCTTTTTTTTTTTCTTGCTTGTTTCTTCCTTTTCTTGTTTTTCTTCTTTTTTTCTTCCTTTCTTCCTTTTCCTTTTTTCTTCTTTTTTTCTTCTGTTTGTTTTTTTCTTATGTTTTTCTTCTGTTTGTTTTTTTCTTCTGTTTTTCCTTTTTTCTTCTGTTTGTTTTTTTCTTCTGTTTTTCCTTTTTCTTCTGTTTTTTCTTCTTTTTTTCCTTTTCCTTCTTTCTTCTTCTTCCTTTTTCCTTTTAAAATCAGAAAAATAAAACTAATTCATTTTAAAATCTTAAAAATACAATTATATATCGAAAAAATCAGAAAAATAAAACTAATCCTTGAAGGTTTGACAAAGGTTTGATACATCATTCAGTTCATCGACCAAATACAAAGTTTGGTACAATAAATTATTACACATCAATTCTTCCCTTGTGTCCCTCGCTTGCTTACGATTGTGCCGTATCCATGGAGCATCCTCATCATTTAACTTAATGCTTGGGTCGGTGTTCACTTTGAAGGCGGAATTTCAGCAAACATATTATAATCTTCGACATGTCTGTCTTGTCCTCCACTCCCACGATGTTTCTTTTCCTGAAAGAACAATGTGGCGCTTTGAATCATCGCATGATGTCTTGATCGTTTTCTTATCTTTCCGTTTCCTCGGTTTGCTACTCATGTCCTTCACATAGAAAACCTGAGCGACATCTTTCGCTAGGGACGAATGGTTCGTCAAGGTAACCAAGATTGTTGAAATCCACCATTGTCATTCCGTATTGCTGGTCCACCTTTACCCCACCTCCTGTTAGCTTGAACCATTTGCACCGGAACAAAGGGACCTTAAAGGAGGGTCCATAGTCAAGTTCCCATATCTCCTCTATGTAACCATAATATGTGACCTTTTGCCCATTCTCGGTTGCTGCATCAAAGCGGACACCACTGTTTTGGTTGGTGCTCTTTTTATCTTGGGCGATCGTGTAAAATGTATTCCCATTTATCTCGTACCCTTGGAAAGTCGTTATAGTCGAAGATGGTGTCTTGGCCAACATGTACAGCTGATCTACAACATCATTGTCATTCATTAAATGTTTTCTCAACCAACTGCGAAAGTCTCCATGTGGGCCTTCCTAATCCAGGATTCAGGCTTCCCGGGTTGTCCGAACGTAAAATATTCTTGTGTTTCTCAAAGCACGGAGCCACCAAGCTGGAATTGGTCAGCACAAGTGTGGTGTGCTTGATCCAGAGAATGGCCGTCCATACATATCGTTGATTTCCTTCCGATCGTGCCTTTTCCACTTAGTCTCCCCTCGTGCGCGATCGAGGAAGACCAATCGGCTTAAGGTCAGGAACAAAGTCAACACAAAACTCAATTACCTCCTCATTTCCATAGCCCTTGGCGATGCTTCCTTCTGGCCTAGCACGGTTCTGAACATATTTCTTTAATACTCCCATGAACCTCTCGAAGGGAACATATTGTGTAGAAATACAGGACCGAGAACGGAAATCTCTTCGACTAGGTGAACCAGGAGGTGCGTCATAATATTGAAGAAGGATGGCGGGAACACCAACTCGAAGCCGACAAGACATTGGATCACATCGTTCAGTAACCGTGGTAGAACTTCGGATTGATTACCTTCGAGAGATTGCATTGAGGAATGCACATAGCTTCACAATGGCTAATCGAACATTTTCGGCAGGAGCCCCTCAAAGCAATCGGAAGCAATTGCGTCATAATCACGTGGCGTCGTGAGACTTCAGGTTTTGGAACTTTTCTCCGCCATGTTTATTATTCCCTTTATATTGGGCGAGAATCCAGACGGGACCTTCATACTGCTCGGGCATTCAAAAAGATGACCTTCTCTTCTTTGGTCGAGCGTAGCTGGCACGACCTTGAAACCATTCCGGATGCGGTCATCAGGGTCTTTCAAGCGTTGCTGGTCTGCCGTGCTTCCTTTGTATCATTTGTCTTCCCATACACGCCCAAGAAGCTTAGGAGGTTCACGCAAATATTCTTCGTAACGTGCATCACGTCGATTGCAGAGCGGACTTCTAGGATTTTCCAATATTCTAGCTCCCGAATATAGATTTCTTCTTCCACATGGCTGCGTGCCCGTCGGCTCCTTCGAACTGATTGTCCGCCAGACCCTTTCCAAAGATGACTTTCAAATCCTTGACCATATCAAATACCTCGGCACCAGTCGTTCCGCGAGCTTCGCCGGTGATCTGCCTTGCCGTTGTAATGCTTGCCTTTCTTTCTTCTTGGATGAGTTTTCGGAAGAAATCGACGATGCCCAAGGTACGTTCTTCTTACAATTTGGCAAATGTACACTTTCAGTCTCATGTAAGCAGTGCGTGCATGCATTGTATCCCTTATTTGACAGTCCCGAAGGTTACTAAGAGCAGGCCAATCGTTGATGGTTACGAAAAGCAACTTCAGAGGTCAAATTCCTCTTGTTTGTGCTCATCCCACACACGGACACCACCCACAGCTGTAAAGTTCATCAACTAATGGCCTTAGGTACACATCGATGTCGTTGCGGGTTGCCGGACCTTGGATGAGCATCGCATCATAATGAACTTCCGCTTCATGCACAACCAAGGAGGAAGGTTGTAGATGCATAGAGTCACGGGCCAGGTGCTATGGCTGGAGCTCGCTCGCCAAAAGGATTCATGCCATCCGTATTTAGAGCAAATCTTATGTTCCTTGCGTCGGCTGCAAAATCTGTGAACCATCGTCGATCTTTCTCCATTGCGTTCCATCTGCGGTGTGTCTCAACTCCCGTCCGACTTACGTTTCTCTTTGTGCCATCGCAACAACTTGGCATGCTTTTGTTCATGAGCAGACGTTTCAACCGTGGTATTATAGGAGCATACCACATCACCTTGGCGGAACCCTCTTCCGGGTTTCGGCCCTCAACATCGTCACCGTGGTCATCGACTCGATCTTATAACGCAATGCAGTGCATACCGGGCATTCATTCAAATTCTCGTATTCACGCGGTAGAGGATGCGATCGTTGATGCATGCATGTATCTTGAACCTCTAAACCTAGAGGGCGACAACCTTCTTTGCTTCGTGCGTCTTGGCGGGCAACTCGTTATCCTTTGAAACATATTCTTCAACATTTTCAGCAAGTTTTCAAATGCCGAGTCAGCTACACCTGCCTCTGCCTTCCATTTCAGCAAATCCGATTGTGCAGCCCAGCTTTTTCAGACCATCATCGCATCCGGGTACAGCGCCTTTCTGTGATCCTCTAACATGCGATCCAAATTCTCCTCTCCTTTTCAGTTTAGCAGCGTCTCCGTGCATCAGCAATGGTCCGACCAAGATCATCAACGGATCATCACGTGCCTCTTCTTCACCTTCCCTTCACCTTCAGCATCCTCCATGAAAGTATCACCGAAATGAGCAAGATAGCTTTCATCGATGAAATCATCCCTTCTTCATCTTCTTCCATTATAACCCTCTTTCTCCATGCTTGGTCCAACAATTATAGCTTGGCATGAAACCCTTCAAGCAGATGCATGTGAACAACTCTTGAGGAAGAGTAACCCTTCTCATTCTTACAGATAACACATGGACAGATAACAAAACCCCCGCTTGTTCGCATTAGCCACTACGAGGAAATCTTTCAAACCCGTAGTGAACTCGCCGGAGAGTCGGTTACCGTACATCCATTGCCGATTCATCTGCATTATTATAATATAAAATATATAATTAACCATCATGCATTTGTTATGAACTACACACATGCATATTGACACATCAAAGGTTCATCAA